>JAQBSW010009650.1:0-27810 GCA_029291075.1 Eudiplozoon nipponicum
GTCTTATCAATAGTATTAAAAAATGAGGTTAGATTTGATCGATAAAGAATTTAATTCATCACTGCTGATAATCCGTCAAAGATCAGAGAGAATTATTTTGGCCAAACTGAAGAGTAATCCTAGACTAGGATACAAACTCCTCACAGACTACGGTAAATATAAGGAAAAATTAAAGCTTATATTACCTGTGGGTAAAACTGATTATGAATTTCTCTGTGAATTGGATGAAGTATTTGGCAACTTGTTATGTAATCCACAGAACGAAAGCAATTTCATTGATCTACCTGATCCTTCGAGAAACCAGGATCTAGGACTTGTTATTGACAGTGATGCATTGATAGAATTAATGTTAAAAATAAAATCAAAAAAACAAAAAGATCACCTTGGTATATCGATTGATAACCTACTTCAATTACCTTTAAATTTTATGAATGCGCTCTGCAATTTTATAAATAGAATTTTGAAGAATGGGATAATACCAATCGATATACTAACAATAGTAGCTAAACTTCTGCCTAAAGTAAGTAAGCCGACGTGTGCCAGTGATTACAGATTAATCTCTATTATCCCTTCGTTTTTGAAGATAATAGAACGATTGATACTTGATCATTTAGAACGTATGCTGCCGGCTGATTTCGATATATGCGAACATGGCTTTACGAAAGACAGGTCGACAACTACTAATATGCTCTCTATGTGGAAACATGTAATTACATTAGATGAGAAAAAGTTAGATGCATTAATTGTATTCATAGATATCTCAAAAGCTTTTGACTCTATATCTTTTGATGCTATTTTGAATGCGATTAATTTATTGAATATTGATCCGAATATTTTTAGATTACTTAAATACTATTTATATAATCGAAGAATGAGTATTCAAGTAAACGATTTGATATCTAAATCGAAAAGGGTAACAAGTGGAGTTCCACAGGGATCAAGTTTGGGGCCAATTTTATTTAAAATTGTATTTGCACATTTGGAAACTAAGATCCCTAACGGTCGAGTTTGCAAATTCGCTGATGATTTGAAAATAATCTTTCCAATTGATCCAAATAATGTCGAATTCTCCAAAAATAATGTGACACTAGATTTGTATGATTTAAGTAGATATTTGTTAACACTAGGGCTGAAAATAAACAGTAAAAAGACGAGAGCTTTAAAAATAGGTAACAGAACAGATTTTAATTATGTTTATTTTCATGATGCTGAGATTAATGATGTTTTTGAGATTAAACTTATGCAAGAAATTAAGGATTTAGGCATAGCTATTCATTGTACGGCTTCTGCTGAGAGACATATTGAAAGGATAGTAGGCAGTGCCAAGAACAGATGGGCATTACTAAATAGAAATATTATATCGCATGAAATAAAATTTAAAATGTTTATAATATGGATTAGACCGATACTAGAATATGCTGCCGCTACTTGGAATCCCTTAACAAAGGGTTTGTCTAATAAGATAGAAGCTGTACAAAGAAAAGTTGTGAAACAAATTAGTCCTATCTCCTGCACTATATACGCCACTAGATTACAGTTTGTATCACTGCATCCTTTATGGTTTCGGAGAATGTGCTATTGCATAAAAGTTTTCCATTTGAACCAGTGGTCTGGTGCCTATATGAATCCCATAAGAAAGAGTCATGAAATTGGAACTAGATCTGGTCATTTTGCAATATCTCCACTATTGGTGGGGAATGTTGCGGGCAAGCTAGTCTCTTTTTCAAAAATTTACAAAATTTACAATCAATTGCCAAAGGGGCTTAGAGAAACGCCTCCAACTAAAATGTCTTTTAAATTTTTATCTACCGAACTAGAAAAAGTGTTTAATCCTGCTGATATTTTTAATTTTGATTATGATAATACTTTCTCATGGTTAAATAAAAGACAGGATTAATTGTTTTTCAGCAACATAATTTCTCCTGAGATTCTATCTTCAAATTTTGTATTATTAAAACTGAAATGTTATGCATTATATCATCTTGTTAATCAACAATGCACACAATCAATTATTAGTCATGGTTCCCTTTTTTTACAAATGTTATACTCGAATTATAACTTAAATTTTTTTTGTAATTTTGATGAAGAATCTATCACTGTTTACAGCTGATCTTTCTGATGCTGATAAATTGTACAGTACAACTAATTGCACATATATATGTGATGTGATATCTTTTTATATTGTACATTTTCTAATTTTATTATTTGATGGAACATATGTGGTTTGAATCCAAATAAAGATATTCTATTCTATTCTATTCTATTTTATTCTATTCTATATGTAATGATAATAATAATAATAATAATAATAATAATAATAATAATAATAATAATACATTTATTTGGCATCAAAGGCCAACTGGCCCGACCATTGAGATAACAAATCAAGGGTAGGATATGTGGAGGTGAGTGGAATTATGACTAGCAAAGTATTTGATGGCAGGGGGGGTTGGGAAGGGAAAAGTTATCAAAAACGTCAAGATAGTTCAATATGGTGAAAAATAAATAGAAACGAAGTTCCATTTGACTAGACAAGATCAATTGGGGATAGTCCATGAAGTATCGGAGCTTCAAGGTGAATGTCAGATCGAAAACAAAGATGAAGATGAAAAGATGGCGGCCCGGAGGTAGACGTCGACCGATGAAGTCCATTGTCGTGACGATTGAGTTGATGGAGCAAAGCATGGACATGGATGGAATCAGCAGGATTGAAGCGAGCGAGTCTTGCAGGGGTCGCAGGCATCCGTAGAACGTGGTTGTGATTGAAAGAAGATCAGTGGGTGTCGATGTCCGAAGCGAACCGTTGGTGGATCGGTAGGGCTGTTGGGTTTCCGGTCCTCCGTTGAAACAAGAAAGAAAAGAATTGGATGAGCAAAACGTAGTAAAGAATCCAGAACGTGGATATAATGGGGTCAGGAATGAGCTGAGAGGTGTTATTAGTGAATCTAGAAGAAAAGATTAAGACCAGAGAGGTAAAGTGGAAGATTAGATGGCTGCCTGAGGGATTTCGCCATTCGAAGTTAGTAAAGAGAATAGCCTGGGGTGAAGTAAATGTTATGGATTGAGAAGGAACCAGTTTCGTTTCCAATCGGTCGTATCACAAAGAAGTTTGTTGAAGAAGTACTGATGGGCTGCCTTTTTGAATTCGTGCTGGGGTAGGAGCTTTATGTCTGTGGGAAGAGCGTTGAAGACATTAGTGGCTTTGGAGAAGAGATAGATTTTTTAAATATGGTGGGGGTATGGTTGGCTTGGATAGAAGAGTTACTAGAACGTGTGGCATAGTGGTGACTGGGGTGGGCAAAGTTGGAGAGTGGTAAGCAAGTTGTGATCTTGTGGATAAAAGAAATGACGCGAAGGTGACGGGTGAACCAAAGCGGAAGAAGGTTTGCCAGGGGTAGGCGTTCCCTATAGTTTTGGCATTTCGGGAAGACTCGCTTTAGAAATCTGGAGGATACCTGTTCAATAGTATAGGAGGAGGCACCATATATATATGTATATATATATATATATAAATCGCTTTTCCAAAGCAACAAGTGTATTCAACGTTCTTTCCGCTCTTATGCCAGCACGAATTTAAAAAGGACGCTAACAATCACATCTGTTTGTTTTTTATCGGGAGGAACGCAACGACCGGAGAGAGCGTGCTTGCGGTTTTCAACACTTTCTCTAATTTCGAAGGATATCGGGTTTCATTTTGTTTTTATTTTCAGATTCTCGGGATTTCTTGTCTGATTTCATCTCTAGGATACACCAGGAATCTACCTACACTTTTTTTGGAATTTACCTTCAGTTATCAAGGATCTATTCCTAGCTCACCCGATTTTCCCGTTTATTTCTGCATTTTAATACCCATTCCTTTTCTCTCATCAATACTCATTCTTTTCCTCTCTTTTATCGTAATCTACGATATCTATGCTCTTCTATCTCACTCCATCATGAACCAGCTTTCGTCGCCAGCCCCCATCTTCCCGTTCCTCACCCAAAAGCTTATCTCCAACATTTCTGACCTCCAACAGCAAATGGCGGACATCACAGGATTACTTGGAGAACTGACTGGCAACCTTTCAGTCTCCACCGTTCAGCCCCATTTGTTGCGTCAAGCTGATGCGTTTCTGAATGGGGTAGCCAGGGAAGTTGCCCTGCGAAATCACAACAAGAGAAACCTCTTTCTTTGGTCTCCGCGCTCCCCACTCTCAAAGTACGATCTGGCCTCAGATCTCATCAGTCAAATAGGAGACAACTTTAGCCACCTTAAAGAGATCTCCTCGGGAAAGGGTCAAGCCTTTATTCTCTCCTCGCACAAAAGACTGTCTGACGGTGAGGTTCGTCATCTCAAACTGCACTCGCCCATCTTAGCATCCGGGAAAGTCAAACTAAAACGAGATTACACGCTACTACAGAGGACTATGAAAGCCCAAACCCAACCCAACTGGATTCTGCTCCTCTTCCACCAACGAGATGACCAGTGTTCGCTCTCGGGAGATCATTCCCTACTTCCTGCTCACTCTCAAAGGTGTCCTTCCGTGCTTACCTCTCTTTAAGATCCTGCACCCCTCGAAGGCATTCGACTCGCTGTCAGGCGATTCACCAACTGGGAAGAGTTCCGCCCGACTCTGTGACGCGGTCAACTAAAGAAGAGACCTCTTTCTCCCAAACAATCTCTCCTCGTGCTTTTCTGAAGTCCATAACATATTAGTCACTTCCTGTAACTCCGCTACCTCATTCAACACGATACTGCGACGAATAAGTTGAAACTCTGTTGGCAGTAGCCACTCGAGGCCAGCCCATATCCGATCCGGTGTTCCCCAGGGCTCCGTACTTGGTCCCATTCTCTTCAACCTTACGCTCGCTTGCACATACAGGTTGAAGACAGCCTTCTCAAGCTGTTCAAATATGCGGATGACATGGTTATCGTATTCAGCAACCCCACAACATCCAACCCCTCCTTACCCCTTATATCGGAGCTCCTATCCTCGCTCCACTCGCAGCTCAGCAGAATCGGCCTCAAACTAAATCCCACCAAAACTCGCCTAATGAAACTCTCCTCTGATCCATTCTGCTCTATCCCGGTTGCCAACTACCCCCTTGATATAGAAATAATAGATTCGGCCAAACATCTTGGCATTCATTTCTCAAAATCCCTAGACTTCTCCCTACACCTTACACACACTACTTCCAAACTCTTCAAATGGGCCCGTCTGATCTGTTTTAAGACTAACAACCCCACTCTCCAACTCACGTTATTCAAGGTCTACGTTCTGCCCCTCATTTCCTACGCCAGCGAATTCTACTGTCCTCTCACCCTCGCCTCCTCGTATACTATTGAACAGGTATCCTCCAGATTTCTAAAGCGAGTCTTCCCGAAATGCCAAAACTATAGGGAACGCCTACTCCTGGCAAACCTTCTTCCGCTTTGGTTCACCCGTCACCTTCGAGTCATTTCTTTTATCCATAAGATCACAACTTGCTTACCACTCTCCAACTTTGCCCACCCAAGTCACCACTACGCCACACGTTCTAGTAACTCTTCTATCCAAGCTAACCATACCCCCACCATATTTAAAAAAATCTATCTCTTCTCCAAAGCCACTAATGTCTTCAACGCTCTTCCCACAGACATAAAGCTCCTACCCCAGCACGAATTCAAAAAGGCAGCCCATCAGTACTTCTTCAACAAACTTCTTTGTGATACGACCGACTGGAAACGAAACTGGTTCCTTCTCAATCCATAACATTTACTTCACCCCAGGCTATTCTCTTTACTAACTTCGGAGGGCGAAATCCCTCAGGCAGCCATCTAATCTTCCACTTTACCTCTCTGGTCTTAATCTTTTCTTCTAGATTCACTAATACCACCTCTCAGCCCATTCCTGACCCCATTATATCCACGTTGTGGATACTTTACTACGTTTTGCTCATCCAATTCTTTTCTTTCTTGTTTCAGCGGAGGACCGGAAACCCAACAGCCCTACCGATCCACCAACGGTTCGCTTCGGACATCGACTCCCCCTGGTCTTCTTTCAATCACAACCACGTTCTACGGATGCCTGCGACCCCTGCAAGACTCGCTCGCTTCAATCCTGCTGATTCCATCCATGTCCATGCTTTTGCTCCATCAACTCAATCGTCACGACAATGGACTCCATCGGTCGACGTCTACCTCCGGGCCGCCATATTTTCATCTTCATCTTTGTTTTCGATCTCACATTCACCTTGAAGCTCTGATACTTCATGGACTATCTCCAATTGATCTTGTCTAGTCAAATGGAACTTCGTTTCTATTTATTTTTCACCAGATTGAACTATCTTGATGTTAATGATAACTTTTCCCTTCCCCAACCCCTCTCCCTGCTATTAAATACTTTGCTAGTCACAATTCCACTCACCTCCACATATCCTACCCTTGATTTGCTATTTCAATGGTCGGGCCAGTTGGCCTTTGATGCCAAATAAATGTATTATTATTATTAAATGCCGAGAAAGATCCTTCAGTGTGAAGATGTCCTAGAGCCTTGGGTTGGCTCGGGCTGTGGTTCATTCTGTTGTTGCGTTGTAATTTCGATGTGGAAACTTCATTGATGTTCTGCATTAATTGGCTCGTCTCGTGGTTGTACAGCAACAAGATTTGTCACGGATGTTGCCAATTGTTGGTGAAGACAATCCAATAACCAGCTAAGAACAGCTGGTTATGCCACGTGAGATAAATGCGAAAATAAATAACGTAAGGTTAAAAAAATGTTGTTACATAGAATAACAAAAATTTAATGTTTATACGATGATTGCGTTATGCAAGCGAACTATTGATTGACGAATTGGAATAGAATAGAGACGATGATTTGAACGCTTCTCAGGATCAAGGCGGTTTGATGAATGGTTTCAACCTGATTTAACACTGATGTCCAGTATAGCGCCTTGCATAATAATGAAGTATTTTGGCTGTTTTAGTAAAATCGGGTAAGGACCGCGATACTTGGGTTGTAGTGGTGCAACAGCATTATTGTTGCGAACGAGTACTTTCTTGCAGCTGTGGAGCTGTGGGTGAACGAAGACTGGACGAGGCGTGTGTCTCGGCTGCTGTTCGAACATGTTACCGAAATGAAGTCGAAGGCGGGTAGCTTCGTCTTGTGGGTCATCTTGTGCCGGTAGTAGACGTGGGAGCTGACTAGGCAGGCGTAGATCCATGCCATACAAAAGTTGTGACGCAGATGTTTTAATGGATTCTTGAGTACGAGAACGCATGGCCAGCAGAACTAAAGGTAGTGCATCGACCCAGTTGTCATTAATGGACGAGGATGCTAAAGCAGCTTTGAGTTCCCTATGCATTCTCTCTACCATACCATTAGCTTGGGGATGGTAGGCGGTCGTCTGGCGTAAGATGCATCCCATGTACCGCAAGGTGGTTTTGAAACGATCAGATGAGAAGCAAGTGCCTCTGTCCTTGATGACCTCATTGGGAACACCATAATTGGATATCCATGCAGAGATAAAACCGTTAGTTACTTCGTCTGCAGAAATGGTGGCAAGAGGTAATGCCGCAGGCCACCGTATAAATCTATCGATCATAGTTAGAAGGTAGCTGAAACCTTGAACCTTTGTCAGATGAACTATGTCGATGTGGACGATGGCTAGGCGAGAAGTAGATCAAAAATGTTGCAACTTAGAACGAGTGTGTCGTGTGATCTTGTTTTTCTGACAAATTGCACACTCTGAGACCCATCGTTTAATATTCTGCCTAAGTCTGTGACCCCAGAAGCGATCTGTAAGAAGTCGGACAGTCGCTTGGCTTCCTGGGTGAGAAATTGAGTGAATTGAATCGAAAACTTTTCTCTGAAGGCTGGTCCGCAGAACTGGCTTGCTGGGCTGCGTACCCGTGAAGTAAACAATTGGTAAGCCTTCCCACAGACGGCATATGAACTTGGTTGGGTGACGGGCTAGTGATCTTTGAATGTGAATGTCACCGCGTTGTTCAGTTCGCAGGAGAGTTGGCGTTAGTGCAGGTTCACTGAGTGCCACGGAGTTGACAGTGAATGGCGACGGCGAAGGTGGTTGTAGAGAGACGTCTGGCCTGGAAAGGGTATCTGTAATAAAGTTCTGTTTGACCTTGACGTGAAAGATGTCAAATTGTCATTCGCTTAGACGTGAAAGCTGTCTTTCCACTCTGGCAGGGTACTTGGCGATAGATGAAGTTGCGTTTCGAAGTGCGCTAACTAATGGTGCATGATCTGTGAAAAAATCAAATCTGCTACTGCCAATGATGCTGATAAAATGGCGCACTGCGTCGTGGATGGCGAGAAGTTCTCGACCGAAAGTGTCGTACCTCGTTTCTACTGGTTGAAGAGTACGCGAGTAGAAACTGATAGGCTTCCGAACTCCATCGATCTCTTGTTCCAACGTGGCTCCAATGGCGAATTCAGAAGCATCTGCTGTGAGTAGCAATGGTTTTTGAAAATCTGGATGTGTTAGCATTGTGGCATTTGCTAACGAGTTGATGGCGAATCGAAGTAATTCCTCGTCTTCGGATGACCAAGTTATGATGGAATTCTTGCTAAGTCCTTTTCGGTTCCGCAGGTGCCTGCACAAATGATAAAGTTGTTTTGAAAGGCCCGGAAGGAACTTGCGATAACAGTTTAGTACTCCCAGGATTTTCTGCAACTCGCTAACAGTCTTGAATGAAATCGTCTTTGACGGCAACGGTTGAATACCTTGGGCCGTGATACGATGCCCTAAGAAGTCCACGGATGTAGTTGCAATCTGCGTCTTGTCACAGTTGATCTTGAGTCCGTGGTTGGATAAGCGTGAAAGGACATTTCGTAGATGCTTCGCATGAGATTCTAAATCTGGACTGAATACCATAATGTCATCGAGATATGACATACAATAAGCAGAGTCGTCGCGAAGTATGTTGTCCATGAATCTTTGAAATGTCTGTGTAGCACACTTAAGTCCAAAAGGCATATAAAGATATTCGAAAAGGCCAAATGGAGTGATGACTGCGGTTTTTTCGATATCCTCTGGTGCTACCGGGATGTGATGGTAGGCTTGTCTGAGGTCAATCACTAAGAAGAAATTGCTGCCGTTGAGTTTTTCAAGTAAAGTGTTAATATTTGGAATAGGATATGCATCAGATTTTGTCACTGAATTTTGCTTACGGTAATCTCCACAGGCTCTGTAGGATCCGTTTGATTTAGAGACTAAGTGCAGTGGTGACGCCCATGAACTTTTCGATGGTCTGATGATTCCGTCTTCCAAAAGCCTTGAGAACTCTTCTTGGGCAGCTTTCAACTTAGCAGGGGCCAGTGGTCGCTTCTTGAGTGCAATAGGTTGTTCTTTTGTGACGATATGGTGCATCGTGTTGGAGACTCGTAGCTCTGACTTGTTAAGATCGAAAAGCGACTTGTATTTTTGAAGAGCTGGTGATATCTCTGGTGAATGATGCACTGGGGTTGGCTGAATGACCTGTAACTCCAAACGCTCGGAGGCAAGTATCCAAAAACTTTGCTCAAGCCCGTTCGAGGGGTCGATGATTTTTTGATTGGCAAGATCAACAATGAGCCGAAATTTCAGAAGGAAATCAAGGCCTTTTATGTTATGTGAGACCTTGGCAATGATGAAATTGTGGGAAAATTCACGTCTTAGACATTTGTTGAGTGTGCGGTACCGGCAGCCATAAGTTGGTATGGGCTCGCCTGTAGCTGCTACGAGAAGAACGCCTAGCGACATCTCGGCCATTGAATCATCCTTGAGAACTGAGACTGCTGCACCTGTGTCTACGATGAAGTCTTCGCTAGTTTTGAAATCAAGAAGAAGCAGAAGATCGTTGGGCTGTTTGGCCGAGTCATGCAAACAAGTAGGCTGGTGATTGCGACCGGTGTTGTCCGTTTGGTTCTCTTTGTGAAAAATTCGGCATGGACGAAAAGAGTCGGCAGGGATGTCGGATTTTAGTTGGCTTCTTCCTTGTGGCGCCGTTGATGCGCAGAAAGTACGGTCTTCTACTTCCTGCGCCAGATGTTTCCCGATACTGATGCACCCTTGTGCCTGCGGTCTGTTGTCCTTTCCGTCAGCTGTGGAAATTGACACTCATTCGGAAATTCTTCGGAACAACAAAGACAGACTTGGCATGAATAAAAAAACTTCTGGGGGTTATAACACCAGTTCTTTGGGGCATATTTATTAAAGGATTGCGGAGATCTCGATCGCCGCCTACCGTTATAATTGGGCTTAGGAACAATTTTGGGTCGAAAATTCACTTGATTTAGCTCGGATTTGGTAATGGCCAATCCTTCTAGAACTTTAGCCATGTTCGCCACTGTCCTCTCTAAAGAGGAGAGTCTATCATCTTGCGGGGGTGAAGAAAAGGATGACGGATTCACCTTAGGTTCCAAAACCCTATATTTCTAACTCACATCTCTCAGATAAGTCATCTATAGAGAGATTGATGGGAAGTTGTCTGGCAAAGAGTTTTAATGCTTGTGGAAGATTGTTAATAAAAACAACCTTAGCCTCATGGTCAGAAATTTTGGTTCTTTACCAACGTTTCCGTAATTCCCTCAAAATTTTGATAGGGCCTAGGCTTGGCATGTCTAACTGCGCCTATTTATTTATTATCTGCTCAGTTTCTGTGGGCCCAAGCAAGGATTCTACTTCGTTTTGTAGGCCCAAAATTGGATTAGGTAGCTTCCTAATGGCCCCAAGCTTAGGATAAATCCGTCGCTGCAATTCAGAAGGTAGTTTAGCAAAAACCTTCGACAGTTTTTTATGACTGTCATAATCAGGAAACGGGGAGAAAGCGGAGTCTATGCGCATAAAGAATAGTTCACTATCTCCATCCCAAACAGGAACATCAATATCTAAAATTGGACCTGACATTCTAACAATCTTACGGGATCTTAAAAGCATATATTTATAAGCAATATGAAAATGTATAAATATACTTTAATGAAACGCTTACTCACAAACAGCTTCCACAGTTGAATGAACGCAGAACACAGATTAATTAGTTCCTTCACAAAACACGTCACAGTAACTGTATCCAAAAATTGAAATTATCCGCAACTGAACCTGTTGAGTACGTACGGTGCAGTTTTGTACGTAGGAAAGTTGAACAGAGGGCCTGTTGGCCTTTGATGCCAATGTATTATTATTATTATTTTACCCAAAATAAATTCACCATATATCCACGAATATATACCCAAAAAAAATTCCCAGAAGACCACGATCAGGGTAAACAAGACGTAAACGCAAATGTTAATCTATTTTTATCCCAAATAAATGAAAAAGAAAGTCAATTTTATTTATACCAAAAAAACAGAACAATACTTAATATCCTGGCGCGGTCGCCAATTTTGTAAACGCTCCGGCTTCAAGTAAATGCCGTACGACGTTACAAACTCAGTTAAGGTGCAATAAATATAGTTATTATTCTGATAGGGGGCCCTTAACAGGGCCTGGTCGGGCGTTCTCCGGCAAATGCCGAGTATGAAGAGTCATAGAGCCTTGGGTTGACTCTGGCTGTGGTTCCTTCTGTTGTTGCGTTGTAATCTCGATGTGTAAAACTTCGTTGAAGTTCTGCATTAATTGGCTCGACTCGCTGGTTGTACCGCAATAAGATGAGTCACGGTTGTTGCCAATTTTTGTTGAAAAAAATCCAATAACCAGCGTAGGTATTGACAGCCGACAGCAGGCACACGTAACGCAAAGAAGAAGGCAAATGTGACAACTGAATTGCATGGTAAATTGCCGTGCTTAAATACCATGCCATAGTAATATATGTCTACTTGCACACTATTGGTTAACGGCAAGTTTTGCTTTTTACTCATTGGTGCAACGTAAATAAAATTGAATTTAATTTACGCAATATGTCGGCAATTAATTTGTGTCGTTACAATGTATGCGAAACTACAAATTTCCTCATATATTCATAACGTTTTTATCCTCGCTAGTCAGATTGTCATTGTACTCTAATAAGTATCATGGAAAACTGAAATGTATCGAAACGTTTGACTGACGGTAGTTTTGTAGCGTTGTGCTATTTTTTTAAAAAAATGTCATTGGATTTTGTATAAACTCGCAAATTTGACTTACAATAATTTTATCTAGAACCACGCGATTATTAACTGTATAATTGTTAACATAGATCCATATGAGCAACGCTACCAAACATGATCTACTTGAGCACACAGAATATTAGCAGCCAACAATTTACATCAAATATAATATGCGCGAAACTCCTACTGGTGAGAGCGACATATGCAAATTTACTTCCTTATACTTGCATTACGAATTTTCCTCGCTAGACAGTTTGTGATCGTACACTAATGATGTTCAAAGATGATGGAAATGTGTCAGTGCGTATGATTGGAGATAATATTGACTTTTTGTACGACTGGTTAAATACTTTGGATGTGTTGATATCGAGCGCCAAAATTCGATTTAAATAATAATGTCTAACCTTTATAGGCCCATTTAACTATGTCATGATACTCAATAAATGTAATAACTGAAGATGATTGATGTCAGAGTAGTTTTCAGTTGTTCAGATTGGCTTGTATTTCTCACTTTTGGTGAAATCTATTTTTTTGGTACCAATAACAAGCTTGGTATAAAAGTTTAATACTGTTTATTGCGGAAAACTTATATATATTGAATTTGCGAACCTAGTAAAAAATTAGTTCAGCTGTGACCAGAAGGATAAACCAAAGACAGCATGAACGAAAAGTATAATCTCATGCACATACGTTTCGTGTTTACTGGCGACTCATCAGTAGGAGCCGGTATTACGCCCTTTAACCACTATATATTTGGTAGAAGAATGTGGAATAATAGGACGGTACAATTTCCTAGACGAATGTGTAAACCTGCAGTAGTGAAGCTAACATCATGTAAAGTCTACGGCAATGCGACTTCAACGCTAACTCACAATATATAATATATATACCGAGTCTGTAAAGGATACTAACACTATGGCTATTTTGTTTGTCAGAATTTAAAATGCATATTTTCACGAAATAAAGATGAACAGAGTGAAATTAATGAGTCTACCAAATTATGTTTATTTTCCAGAGGCGTTCTCTAGTAATTAACTTGCATTCCGTCTTGAGGCTATATCGAGGCACTCGGTTTTATCAATTGCTATGAATGGCGGAGTATTTGAGCATCTTAGCTCCCTTAGACGTTATTATGATAGTGTTTGGAAGCTGATTTGCGTTGTGCTTCCGTTGCGATCTCTAATTGCAGAAGTCATCCTCAGAGCTTATTAAATCGTCTCTAAAATAGTTATATTGAAGGCACATATTTGTTGTCTAATTGTGCCTTTTGTGTTACCATTTTCAGACGATGAAACGAGCGCTGAAAATGATATCTGGAACTAGAAATCAAAAAGCGAGTAATGCTAAAATTCGATTCAATGCAAGAAATATAGAAATAACGTCAAATGAAACTGTGCTGCTAAAAGACGCTTTGTCATTCAAAGCAAAAATTAGAAGTTTCTAATATATTCGCTTTAGAATCGACTTTAAATTAGACCGTTGTTGCAAATTATCGGAAGTTTACTTTAAAAGTTAAATTAGATGGTGCTGGAAGAGCACTTTAACAGAAGTTTTGTTTGAGTTTAATGAAAAACTTACATAGAAACCTAGATAAGCGAAAATATTAACCAATGAGGGATTAAACGAACACTGGTTGCGCGGGCGGTGATAACAATTTTTATAATTAAGGTTTCGGTCTTGATATAAGCAACTTATACATTAATTACTTACATATGTCAGTATAAACTAAGAATTATATAGTGTAGAAAAGGCAATTCATCCAGTAAACCGATTTCGTCCTTATTGGGCACTCTTCATGTGCTGGCCATAAATTGCCGCGGTAGTGTGGTTTCTATTCAGTAATCACCGATTTGGGATGGTTAGTTGCAACTTTGGGTCTAAATGGATGCCATATGTGCTCCACCTAAAGCAAAAATAAACTAAACAAGTTATATAAGTTAGTATATAACCTATAATTGTGTATAGTGTAGTGTGCGGCAGGGTGGCTCAGTGGTTAGAGCACCAGATCCCGTCGCAGGGTTGGCAGTTGCGCAACAACCCTTATCTCAGTTAACTAGTGTCAAGATACCATTTCGTTGGATGGAAAAGGCTCAAGAGCCGTTTGTGCTATGCAATCAGAAATTAATACAGGCAACTATTTTGACTTCCCCGGTATTTAATATGTCAATTGTAACAGACGCGTCAGATATTGGGATAGGAGCGGTGTTACAAGCTGACGGACGTCCTGCGCAATATTTAAGTCGCACACTCACTAAGGCGGAACAGAACTAAACCGTCACAGAAAAGGAATTACTTGCTGTACAATGGGCGCTACGGAAGTTTAGATATTTCGTCATCGGGGGACACGTAGACGTCTTTACCGACCACAAAGCGCTATTGCATTGGAGATCACTATATATTGAGAAGAAACGAGTATATCGAGCCATTGAAGAACTGTAAGGCCTACGATATATCAATTCATCATAAAGCAGGAGTCGAGTACTGCAGCAGCCGATGCGCTCAGAAGAATTTCCGCTGTGCGGGTTTCGCCGCTTATAAAAGTCTCTGAAGAACAGGGAAGAGATGTCACGTCGTCAGGAAATAGTCAATCAATTAAAAAACGAGCACGGTGAGTGATACTGCACCATATAAAACGTTGAGTCTACAGAACGGCCTGTTGGTGCGGAAGGAAGGACAAAAAGTGCAAGTGGTTTGTGCCTAGAATCTATAAGAACAGAATTAATGGCCTTTTGGCATGAAACGCTAGGACATCCCGGCGCTAGGCGACTTATTGAGACATAGCAGTCGCAATTGTGTTGGCCTAGCATGCCCACAGAAATTCGTAGCTATTGTCAATAGTGCACTACATGCCAACGTTGTAAACCACAAAAACGAGAAAAAGTCACGCCGATTGCTTTCAATGCCACTGCTCGGAACAAGTTTCTGCATATCGACCTGGTAGGTCCACTGCCGGTAGCTCGCGGCGGCGTGTCCTATGTGTTTTCCATGGTCGATAAGTTTACCCGATGGGTCGAGTTTGTACCACTGAAGAAGATCACAACAGAAAAGATTATAACGTGCTTAGAAGAGCGATGGCTCAGTCGATTCGGTGCACCACAAGTTATAGTTACCGATCAAGGCGCACAGTTTGAGTCGAAAGAATTTAATCAGTGGTGCAAAGACCTTGACATAAAGCATTCCCGCACAGCCACGTATCACCCGCAAACCAATGCGACAGCTGAGCGCGCACATAGGACGATGAAAGAGGTACTGCGATGCTGGTGCCATGAGAGCCCGGGAACGTGGAGAGACAAATTACATTTGGCCGAGCGGGCCATGCGCTTTACTGTCTCAACAGCTACAGGATTCGCTCCAACGACCATGGTCTATGGAGGACACATAAGACTTCAAGGTGAACCGGTAATCCAAGGATCCCATGAGCGCTGCACCATAGCGGATATTCAGGAACGACTAAAACAGTTAACTGAATATGTAGGCGCCACACAGCGACAAGGCTATGCAAGGCAACCGACACACACTCGCCTAAAGGTCGGCGACTATGTAATGGTAGCGAAGGTAGAGCCCATGGCACTGGAGGCTGTCAATGATGGGCCGTATCGCGTGGAGAGGGTGGACGCAGAGCACAATACTGTTTTTGTTAGCCAGCCTGATGGACCACGAGCTGTGGCACTGGATCGTTTAAGCAGAGTGCGAAAGCCGATTCCTGAGGGGGGGAAGATATGGCAATGGCCACCTTTAAGACAAATAATGAACAAAGGGTCTTATCTAGGGCAGACATTATTTCACCAGAAATTCGTCGCAGAAGCGCCCGTATAAGAATGAAGCAGTCAGCCCAATGATAAAAGCAGACTTCGAGCCGAAGTGAACATAAATTTGTTTTATTAAATCGATGCTCGTTATGCGAGCAAAATTCTATATATAATTGAGTAAAAATAAAGCATGTGCGGTACATTTAAAATGGCTTCTGATGGGTTGGAAACGTTGATTCAGGCATTGACTTCTCAAATGAATAATTTAACTGCAGAATTAGGCACAATTAAGGCTCGTCTAGACGATACGCTAATAATAAATACAGAAGACATCCAAGTACGTGGACCATCCAACATAGGTGGACACAACAATACAATCTTCTATTATCCGACATCCCTCACCCAAATATTTATATGTTAAATGACGTAATACCGGCTTCTACTGATGAGTCACCAGTAAGCACGAAACGAATGTGCATGAGATTACACTTTCCGTTCATGCTGCCTTTGGTTTATCCTTCTGGTCACAACTGAACTAATTTTTTACTAGGTTCGCAACACCTAATACATACTAACAAGCTTGGTAATTTGAGATATATTTCGTTTCTTCACTTTTCAGTCTGGGTGTATATTATATGTGTTGAGTTTTCTTTTAATTTGTATTCCCGAACACTTTGCATGAGGTTGATTTTACAGAAGTTTGAATACAATATTTACAGGTGAGTTTGTCCACATATTGACACAAGTTTTTTATCAAATATTTTGTCGATGTTTGGCGCTGTGTCGACTCTTACTGATAAATATTCAACCAAGAGTGACAGAAATATGTACATGTGATTAAATCTTCTGTCCATGCTGGCTTTGTTTTATCCAATTAGTCCTTTTTCAGTTAACTTTTTAATTTTTAAATTCACTTTTCTTGATTTATTTAGTGCTTAGTTATTTTAAAATTGGTCATTTTCTTGAACAATTGATATTGTGTTGTGAATTTATAACGTTTCATTACGTTCGTTTTCTGCTTCAATTATTTGTATGGTTTCCTTAAAAAATTAAATTATCTTCTAATTCAATAAACTTTAATATTTTTTCTCGATTTATATATTTTGGAGATACTTCGTGATCAATAATCTTGGTCGATCCCTTTTTTGAAAATTGCTCGTTATTTTAACACTATAAAGTACACACTGTCTCGTCTTTGATAAATTTTAGAATAATGGCGACAAACATTTCTACAAAACGCCATTATGAATTCCAAACAAATCGCAGTGTGCAGAAGGTAAACTTTTGCCAGACACCATTTTTTTCCCCAATGATTCTGTTAAATATTGTACTTCATTTGCTGCTGATATTTGTCTGTAAATTATATTAATAATACCCTACTTCATTTGGCATATACTTGTTTTACAGTCTTAAATTTCATGACTGATATCTTTCGAAGATAGCATCGATGTCTGGAATAAATCGCAAGGTTTCACTGATTTATAATAATATTTTTATGGAAATCCAAATTTCTCAATATCATTATTTTAAATATTATTATTATTATTGTTAATGTGTATTACTACAATTTTTTTATTATTTTTATTTTTTATTACAACTATTATTATTATTATTCGTATTATTATTATTAAAATTAATATTATTAAAGTGTGTGTTGTCGATGTTGCTAATTCTTACTTGAATAAAAATAGTAATAATAATAATTATTATTATTATTATTATTTAGAAATATTATTATTTCTTTAAATTTGAATATTAAAGAATGCTATACTTAATATGAAATTTAACATTAAAATTGAAATAATAGAATATGATTTTTAGAATTATTATTATTATTATTATTATTATTATTATTATTATTATTATTATTAGTCTTAGTAGTAGTAGTAATTATAGTAGTAATAGTAGTAGTAATATTATAATTATTGCCATTTTATTCGCCGTTTTATTTTATTTTGTCGTCATCGATAAAATATTATATTTTAGTTGTTTTCATTATTAATCTTACTTTTATTATTATAATTATTTTTTTGTTACATTTTTAGTTTTATTTTTCTTATTAATAACATTATTATTTCTATAAATTTTCGTGTTCTAATATGTATACGTAATATGAATCTGACATTAATATCCCAATAATGAAAGATGATTTTTAAATTATTATTATGATTAGTATTATTATTTTTATTATATATAACAAATAATAATTGTATTGTATTATAATTAATTTTCATGATGTCGTTGTTAGTTTTTATTGTAAATAATACTATTTTTAATTTTTATTATTATTAAAAATAACATTATTTCTCTAAATATTATTTTTATAAAATACTATTCTCAATATCAAATGTAGCTTTAATATGCAAATAATACAAGATGATTTTCTAACTTATTACTACCATATTATTATTATTTATGATAATAACATTATCATTAATATAGTTCAAGTAGATGTTTGTCGTCGTTGTTGTTTTTATTTTAAATTTTAATATTCTTTTTATTATTGTCATTATTATTGAAATTAATAAGAATAATAGTAATTCTTTATATTTCATTGTTATGAAATATTATTCGTAAAATGAAATTTAGCATTAACAACGAAATAATAAGTAATTATTTTTCAAATTTATTATTAATATTACTATTTTTACTGTTGCTTTTGCAGTTTTATCTAATTATGTATTCATCAATAAAAATTGATGTTTTTTTATTACTTTTATTATTATTATTTCTTTTATTGTTAATAAAAGTATTATTTCATTATATTTTATTGTTATAAATATTATTCATACTATGAATTTTCATATTAATATCTGGATGTTTTTAAAAATTATTATTATTATTATTATTATTATTATTATTATTATTATTATATTATTATTATTACTGTTGTTATTATTATTATTGCCGTTGTTTTTGTCGTTTATCTTATTATTTCACTGCTGCTGTCGGTGATTTTATTACCAGCTTTTATCGTGTAATTATAAATAAATACTGTGATTCGAAGAAATTTTTTTCACCAGGATAATCGATATCGTTTGATAGATGAAATGTTTATTGTACGTGAATTGGCATATTTATTTCTGCAACACTTATGAATGGAATTTCATTTATGCAGCAATAATTTTCATGAGCTGCCACTTGATAAAGTAAGTGAGTATTACTCTGTTTTGGATTTCATTTACTATTTACTGAATCAATCCAGAGTTTTCAACAGACGAAAAATCTCAAAAAAACTCTAGGAAGAATTAAAAAGATCAGAAAGAATATTCTGGAAATTTTACAATTTCAATGCCCACAAAAAAGTTGACGAACTAATATTTCTATCTAATATCTATATAAGATTAACGAGAATGTATGGATTTGTTGTCGAAAGAGTTGTTCATAAAAAGTTGTAATTCTCAATTTTGTACCGTCCTATTTTCCCACAATCCTCACAAAAATATATAGTAAGTAAAGGGTGTGATACCAGTCCCCAATTGATGAGTCGCCTGTAAGCACGAAACGCATTTGCAGGAGATTATACGTTCTGTTCATGCCGTCTTTGGTTTATCCTACTTGTCATATTTGAATTAATTGGTTACTAGGTACACAACACTGATTACTTAATTGTCTATTTATTAGATCTCCACCACAAACAGAATCTAAATGATTATTCAGAACCTTAGAATTATTTAATAATAATAAATAAACAAATTTCAATACATATTGGCACAATACTACGCACATTTAATAGTCAACATTTTATTATCAGCAACTCTAATGACAACTGGAATTCAGCTGCGTTTGTCTCGACACTGGTCAGATAATTTTTGTAAATCCAGTTTTGTAAGTTTTCCTTCTTTTAAGCACCATTATGACTGTTTTAAATAAACACGAATAAAATTCCAAGTCAGATGCATATTTTAATATATGAACAGTAGAACTGGCGTTTTGCTGATATTGATTTTTATGGTAAACCAAATCTTAATTATTGAATGTTCTTGTTTCCTAAAAAATATGACGTTGCTTTAGATCGATGACAATATACATTATGAAATATACTACAATATAACTCATAAAAACTGTTTTATTTTTATCATTATTGTAGTAATAACGTTTTCATTAATATAGTTGTCAGTAAAGAAATCAGTCTCACTACTCCGTTTCACGCTAATGGTGGTTGAACTTAGAATCATACAGATGATCTAGTAAAAGCGCTAAGGAGGTTTGTTTAGGTTATCAACCCCTCCGGTATTTTAGTCTAATTGTTATCATTTTACGCTACGCGTTCTCCTTACAACTTTCATTGGTCTACAAATTTTCCAGTCAACTAGTCTGTTATTTTAAATTTTATACATACAAATTCATATACATCAATTTGTTTGTATGTCTTAACACCAATATTTAAACTAAATAATTGTTAAAGTTAGAAATAAAATCATGTCGCAATAAATATGTCTAAATTAGAGGGAAAAATCTAATTTTCTAATCTAAAACTATCACGTGTTTCGGAATAATCAGCTGAGAAATTTTGGTTTAGGAATTAAATTTTCTCACCATAAATTATACTTGAATGCAGACAACGTAAAAGGAGGCCAAGTACAAAAAATGTTTAAACGTGAATTCAGCTTCAGTTTTAAAGTTTTGCTCATAAATTTTAAACAAATGTAGAATCAGAAAGCGTTTAAACCATCGGTTCAATAAAATAAATCAACAAATATGCTAACTAATAGATATATAAATTGAATTGCAGAATATACGCCATACATTTTTAGTCAATAATGTGAAAGAATTGGATTAATGTCTAGTAGAGCATGTAATTGGTGGGGATTGAATTTGGTAAACCAACGGCAGCTGACTAAACTAGGAATAGTGGGCGAATGTTGCGAATTTAATTGATGAAGAAAAGGTTACATATTGTCTTAAAACAGAAATAAATTAAAAAATCAAGCAATAAAGCTACCAAGTAACATGTACCGATTACGTCAATGAATTTAATGTCTGACAATCAGGAATAAAATCCTGCATATAACAAACAGTCGATGAATCTATCTTAGCGCCCACTCTATGTAAATGCTTCGTTTGTTTGCTCATTGTATTATTTATGGTAGTTTGACTCCAGATTCATTATACATGAGGAAAATTGTAACGACATTACCATTATGAAAGGTAAAATCGAATGAAATGCCATCTTAAATGACAGAAATGTTAACTAAGACAAAAAATCAATATTTATTGGAAAATTTTCCTAATTCTATTTTAGACGACTTATAAAAGGCACATGTCCATCCTGCAGTTAAATACTGTTTGTTGCGAAGACCTAATATATATGCAAGTATGTATTAGGTTTTGTGAACCTAGTAACAAATTAGTTCAGTTGTGACCAGAAGGATAAACCAAAGGCAGCATGAACGGAAAGTATAATCTCATGCACATTCGTTTCGTGCTTACTGGCGACTCATCAGTAGGAGCCGGTATTACGCCTTTAACCACTATATATTTGGTAGAAGGAATGTGGAATAATGGACCAAGTATTGGCCTTCAATGCACACGGGTTTTCACAGGTCTGGAGAACATGCCGTCCTATTGACTACATTCTTTAACAAGTAATCGGGTGGTTGGGGGCCAATGCAAAACCTACGGAGTCTCCAATATGAAACAAATATTTTGCTGATACTGCATCTTCTGCTAGTTTATCCTCATAACTGAACTAATTTGTTACTAGGTTCGCAAAACCTAATACATACTTACATGTCCTTCCTTTTTCTTCGATTTATTTATTTATTTATCACTTTTACTAGACGAAAAGTTTAGTTTTATTAACTTGCCTATCAAAATCACAATACTATAAATTTGAAAATAGAAACTTATTCATTCAATATAAATTCGGTTTTAAATCAATAGACTTCTAGGACGATAAAGAAAAGCGATTTTTTTAACTTTTAAGTGACTAATGAAAAGGCATGTCTAGAAATCTAAAACAAGAGCATTGTTACTCTACTACTTTGAATTTACCGGCCGTACTATGATGATTACCATAATTTGTTGAAACGTATTAGTAAGAGTGACCGGCGGTAGTTTTGCTTCGTTGTTCGACCCATAAAACAAAATGGGATTGGCGCTTATATCAAGCTTGTAAACTTGATTTTGATGGTTGTCCTCACCGCCTGCGAAACCAATAATTGCTAATTGCATAACTTATACACATGTGGTGAAAACTGTGGAAAGTCAATGCTTCTGAATACACAGACATTGTGCAGCCAACATTATCAATCGATTGCAATGTATGTGAAACTACTAGAGGTGTGGACTTCATATCTCGTTTTGCTTTTCATAGATGTAAATTGCTATTCGATGTTTACTAATCAGTTTTTCGTCGTATTCTGTTAATGATCAATAAAATTCGAAACGTGTCAATACGTGTGATAGACGGTGGTTATCCTGTGATGTTCGACTTGCCAATTTCACTAGGATTAGTTTTAATTTCAAGCTCGCAAACTTGATTTTAAGAATGATCGCTAAAAGTTTGATTTAGATCTACTTTGAATTTTAAAATAGGAAGACATCAACAACCAATTTCATTGGCTAATATCCTACTGCTGATTGTATTAACTCTGCGAGAGTAAAAGTGGTAACATTGAAATTTAACACTTTTACCTCAGCGGTGCTTGCCGTATTGGAATTTGCATTTAGCCAATACATCTTCCTTAATTCTCATTAAATTTTAATGTGGGAAGCAAGTTTCGACAGGTTCCGAGAAATTATTTTTCAACAAAATGCCCGGAAGAAGGCTTTCCTAACAATAAAACAAAATATTTCCTATATGTACTAATATAAATGAACCTAAGATGGGATTGTGCAAAATGTAATATTGGTGACGTGCAGCATCAACCACCGTAAAAATTGACATTGTCTACATCAAGCTTAAATAAGACTCATGGACGGAGTCTTTTTCTCGTTTCTTGAGTGTGCTATAAAGTATTTTCTGCTATGATGGATTTCTTTAAATTTTCTGATATACCAATTGACGGTTGACATAATGAAAAAAATTTTATCGTGATCGTTATCACTTTCCATTCTATTTTTGGTTCAATCACTAAACTAAATTGCAGGATTCATTTGTTCAAGCGATACCGGTTTCTGAATTCCCTTGTAGTCAATCGCATAAAATTAGGGGCTTTGTGTAATTGTAGGATGAGGCCAGGTATACTTGGCTTTGTATAGATTTAACTGCATCGATTTGGACATACACTTACAAGCTTCTAATGCCTTCGAAATATAAACTAGCGGATAATATTCTCTAGTAGGTTGCAAACGCCGATTATTTAGAACACGTTGTAGTTTCTGTGTAAATTCCACCACAAGTGGCCGTTTATTTACTCCAAAACCAATCATTACATGTGTAAGAATGTCGGGATTGTGACCAAATGTAAAAAATGGTCAAACTGATTAATTTGTCTTTTCATGATACCTAGAATGCATACTACTTTGTACTATTGGGAGTGCGGTTAGCCATGTTGTGTCCACCTATGTTGGATGGTCCACGTACTTGGATGTCTTCTGTATTTATTATTAGCGTATCGTCTAGACGAGCCTTAATTATGCCTAATTCTGCAGTTAAATTATTCATTTGAGAAGTCAATGCCTGAATCAACGTTTCCAACCCATCAGAAGACATTTTACTCAATCATATATAGAATTTTGCTCGCACAACGAGCATCGATTTAATAAAACAAATTTACACATTAATTAATTTATGTTCCCTTCAACTCTAAGTCTGCTTTTCTCACTGGGCTGACTGCTTCATTCTTATACGGACGCTTCTGCGAGGAATTTCTGTTGAAATACTGTCTGCCCTAGATAAGACCCTTTGTTGATTATTTGTCTTCATTCGATCTACCCATCGGAGGCACCAAAGGATTAATATTTGTGCCCTGCTCTCTCCCACCTTTATTTGTGAGATTGTGCACCCTGTTACCCCACTGCACTGGCCGTTCTCGAGGAGCAGTACATGGGTTTTGCTGACGCTTATACGTCGTATTCATCGAAGCTGGAGTCCTTATATACTGACTTTGCTTCCAGGCCACTGGCTGTTGCCTTCTGTCGCGGAACTGTTTATTTTGCCGCGAAGAATTCCAATAAGGTATGTCGCTCCTGTCAGATGTCGTAACTGGACCCATGCTTGGAGATGCAGCTGCCACTTTGTTTGTCATTATGGCCGAACTTTGAAGAGCCTGAAGTCTCTCTTCAAGGCCTCCCTGGGCGCTGGATAGTTCACCGTATCTGGTAGGATCCAGCAGCATGAACATGATGGCCTCATGTGGTTGCAAGCCGGGTAAAGACTCGGTAAGCTTCAAGAACCACCGCTTGATACGTGCCATGGTATCCATGGGCATCTCACCCATTAATGGCTTCAGGCTGTATAATTCTAAGAACACTTCCTGAGGCCTGGCCCGGAAATGATCCAACACACGTCTTTTGTACTCTTTATACGTGAGGTCAACCGGCAATTCCAATTGGACTGCTACTGTCCGGTCCACTTATTCCTGGACAGCTACACGCACAATAGGTGCTTCCAATGTAAATTCTTGGGCTCGAACTGATGCTTCTAATTTTTCGAACCACAACTGTGGCCTTTCCACATCTAGTGGTGCCAACATCGGCTTAAACTCTGATGACGGTCTGAAATAATTCGTTGATTCGGCTGAAAACGCCGGCATATTTCCTCCTGATTCCTCTTCGGCGCGGTCGCCATTGTTTTGTCCACCTATGTTGGATGGTCCACGTACTTGGATGTCTTCTGTATTTATTATTAGCGTATCGTCTAGACGAGCCTTAATTATGCCTAATTCTGCAGTTAAATTATTCATTTGAGAAGTCAATGCCTGAATCAACGTTTCCAACCCATCAGAAGCCATTTTAAATGTACGACAAATGCTTTATTTTTACTCAATTATATATAGAATTTTTCTCGCACAACAAGCATCGATTTAATAAAATAAATTTACACATTAATTAATTTATGTTCACTTCAGCTCTAAGTCTGCTTTTCTCATTGGGCTGACTGCTTCATTCTTATACGGACGCTTCTGCGAGGAATTTCTGTTGAAATACTGTCTGCCCTAGATAAGACTTTTTGTTCATTATTTGTCTTAAAGGTGGCCATTGCCACAAGCCAGTGGAACAGTTTACTGGATGCACATAACACAGATTGTAACTAAATTGCTGAACTTAGAATTGAACGCTGTCTTTCTTCTAACATCAACTACCAGGAATTGTAAGTTATCCTGGAAAACACGCCTCATCAAATTGTTACTATATTTAACCAGTCCTCAAACAACATGGCAAAATTACCGTCAGTCACAATCAGTTTGACCCTTGCTAATCAGTTTGTCATCATGCTCTGATGATGATCAAGGAAAGCCGAAACGCGTGAGTACATGTGACTAATGATATTCTGCTATTCTGTTCGACGACAGGTTAATATAATGTTTTTGGTCTTTACTTTAAACTGGCAAACTTGATTTAATGATTTGTTACCTCCACTCGCGCAATAAAATAATTATTTTATTTCGGGAAGAATTGTCTTTTCTAAATTAGACAGACAATCTTATGTAAATAAGCGGTCAGGTGTTTATATCAAGAGCACAAACTTTGTTTAAGTAAGTATAGAGAGTATACGGAATAGCAGAATCTAAAAATGCTTGATTTTTGTACCTACGGTGTCATGATTATTTAGAGCCCTAGCCAGTGAACCTAACAAAAAGTCACTAAGTATTTGAGACTCCAGATACTTAAATTTTAGCATAAATTTCTAATAAATAATTAATGCACAAGTATAATTGTCTAACACCACCTGGCTTAGACATTTTAAAATAACATTGCCAAAAAAATAAAGTAATTGAAAATGTTAAGAAATTTAAATACGTGAAATTATTGATTTTTCATGCAAAGAAGACTTAGACTTCGAAAAAATTGTTAAAGAAATGCCTAAATTTTCAACTAATCACGTTTTGTGTTCTGCTGTTAAACTAAATTAATTTAGTTGGAAGACTTGGAAAACTTTGGTTTGAGCATTTAAACAGGAAGTAGTATTTAATTAAACTTTCTAAAACAGCTTTAAAAATGATAAATTACAAAAGTACTTGTTTTTAATTATTCGTTACAGTCTAATACTAGTAGTAGCTTAGCAATACTTAAAATATTACGTAAATTCATCTAGAGCCTATTTCCATTTTCAGCAAATGATGTCCTATTATTTGAGGTAATTAATGAAATATCCATATCTTTATATATTTCCCTTAGTAAGATTAATCATTTGATATAAGCAATATTCTATTATAACACATCAAATTTAATTTAGTCCCTGATTTGTGGCGCCGTTTAGTGATGAGCCCATTCTCTATTAATTACGCGCCACGTAATTTTAGATCACTAAAATTATCAAAATTAAAATAAAATTAGTATTGACAGCAATATCTTAAATTTCCAGGTATTACTTGATGGTGTTACTGATAGAGCACATAAAATTCTTGTGATTTTTATCCAGTAAACGTTTTCTGTGTTATTGCGTTATTCTGGCTAATAAGTCAATTTGGCATTAGGTGTTGCACCCATAGTAAAAATTAGTTTGAATTTGACCATAAGGATAAGTCAAAGACAGCATGAATAAAAGGTATAATCTCATTTACACTTGTGTTTCTTACCTTTTGGCGATTCTCCAAAAGTAATCGATACAATACCATATACCCACTACATATATTGTAAAGTGATATGGAACAGTTGGGCTGTAAAATCTCCTTTACGAATCTGTATTCGAGCAGTAATAAATTTAGCTTCATATATAATCGTATTGTCGAAGACTACTAAATACATTTTGATGTAGTATAAAACGTTTCTCTGAATATTTTTTTACTTCAGTCGAAACCTATATTGAATCTCTATTATCTAAATTTGTATCTATCCACCCTCGAAATTTCATTATTCAACAGACACTATGCCAATCTCACAAAGATCTGATTGATTACAATCTCCTTTTCTGTGTCCGTTTTGCCTTCGATCAGGCTGGGCTTGTATTCGTCCCTTTTTTCCGAAGGCTTCAACATCGTCCATACTACCCATTGGATATACATTCCTATCAAATATTTCTAATGGTTAATATGAACGATGTTGAAGCTTTCGAAAGAAAGGGATGAATACACTCAGATGGAAAAGAATTCTTACGCACAACATTCAGCAGAACGCACATTAGCAGCAAAATAAAACATAAGATCAGTGACAAGTCAATCAGTTACAATAGGCAATAGGCTACCGTATCAGGAAGAAAAAATAGAACCCCTAAACGCATCAGGGGTTTATAAAATACCTTCTAAAGATTGCAAACTTAGGTATGTAGGTGAAACCATACGTCCAATAAAGGTGCGAAAAGTGAAACACAAAACTGCATGCAAATATGGTCATAGTCATAGGTCAGAAATAGCAAGGCATTAAATGGAGACAGGTCATCAGAAAAACGGGTATGGTTGCAAACAGATTGCCCTATGTAACCGAAAAAGATTCACCAGGTTGATTAGGGAATCAATTGAAATGATATTCTTAATAAGCGTCATGAATGTGACATCTGTATAAAAATCATTAGACCTCATATTTAATGAAGCCCTCTCCAATAGATGGAAACGTGGATATGAGGAATCAAATTTAATAATAAATCCAACTAAGAGACCGCGACTACGAATTTGAGGTATTAAACGGATCAGTTTAGATGGAGTTAGAAAGAGATAAAATTTGGCTATAATTGTATTAAATCGTGTGCAATCGGGCGAACTTACATAGTTACTTATATATTCCTTCATTGATGGATGGATATTTAATTATTTAAATAATATCTGGTAGGACCTCACACAACTGCTTATATGTTTATTTAGATATGTAGATTATATATATATATATATATATATATATATATGTATATATACATATAATCAATTTATATAAGATGTTTGAGGAACTCACATTGTTGGTATATTTTATAAATA
>JAQBSW010009651.1:0-27807 GCA_029291075.1 Eudiplozoon nipponicum
TAGGGACTAATGTTTAAAACAGGCTCTGAACCTTGATTTAAACAATTGTTATCACCATCCGCAAATCCCTTGATTTTTAAAGTATCTATTTCCTCAATAGATCGTATAATGTGATCCATTAACAATCCATTAATTTTGCAAGCACTTTCATTTTAAGCTTTGACGCCGGTTTATTGAATCATGCTTTGGTTCACGTTTAAAAATAACATTATTTGTCACCTTTTGCAATTTAAGATAAATAAATTACTTCGTGTTGACTTAAACATACAAATATCATTAAACTGAATAAGCCAAAGGAGTCCACATACATGAGATAGCTGCGGGATAAGGCAATAACTTCGATTTTGTTTGTACACTCATATATGCTTGCCTAGTTAAAGGAATTCAATTTATGGAAAATATCATTTAATAAATCCTGTGTTTATTGACTGGGAAGTTAAAGATATAGTAGTATACACCTAATTTGAATAACAACATTCCCATAAAAGAAATTGAAATTGGGTATTTTTAATAAGTAGAATAATTAACCATTTTACGAATGGAATTCATATTATGAAATATTTAAATTCTATAAATAGTGTGTACTAAAGTTCAAATATTGAGAGCAATGCAGAATTTTTCGCTAAAGAACGGTTTAAAATGGCAGGTATATGTTACGCAAGAGTGTGATTGCGCTATTTTGAATTACAGCAACAACGTAATATGAAAAATAATTTCAAGCTTAATTGATCGCATAAAACACTAATGAAGTGTCTTTACATCAACATAGTCAATAACGTGTAGTGAAACAAAATTGGTCAATTCTGATTGCGGAATCCATGCCACATTTGATCTAACAGTTTCAGAATAAAATTTACATTTACAAGTTAAAATTTAATGTTTTAATTAACAACAAACTATGAAACTTATAAAACATTTTATAATCGATGGAGCTTATGTTGTTTTTTTGTTTAGAAACCGTTATCAATGCAAGGCTTCTTATTTATGCAGTAAACGATAAACGGTTGCCGAAATTCTAACAGGAAAACTAACATTCGGTCTTCTGTTGCAAGTATCATAAAATTCGCTATATTTAATTTTTCCTTGGATTCGCCCATTACCAAATAAATTTGACAATAGGAGACTGTTTCTCTTGCCGACAACAATAAGCATATTTATCAGGAGGTTTTTAAGAATCTGCTGTATTCCGTTGGATAAGCCAATACAGTTCATGATTTTGCAATAAAGACTTCCATACGAAACTGATAAAAGATAAATTCTGGGTAGTAACTAGCAATCTACAGATAAAAGTATTTTTAAGCCCGATCGTTTTCTGCCTGCTCGGTTTTGTTATTGAAATAATAGTTGCAATATTCAATTTTCAAAGGAAATTGTTTTTAAATTTTGATTCTTTTAAATTAAACGAAGTAAAAAGCGTTTACCTCCAGTAGATGTTATGAGGTAATGCGGATGTTCTGTCCCGACAACCGGCAAAATTCGAGATTTAATACATAAAGACGGAAAAAAGGTCATTACACCAGTAGCCGCTAATTTTGGTAATATTAGACACATGTTTAGAAACTGCATTAATTGGTTTATTTTACTGATATGATTAAGCGATTCTTTTCTTATTTAGTTATGACTGGTAGACGCGAAATATCTGTCAAAAATTGAGTTAAATTGCAATGAATTCTAACACATCTGCCTTAGGAGAGTAAGGCTTGTTCTTATCCAATACGTAGATATTCTATGTTCGATTTGCTTGAGATTATCATCGTTTAGTTTAAATTCATATAAATATTCTGTATTATACAATGCTTAGTATATACTGACAAATGTTTGTATATAATAGGAATTGTGCTTGCATCAAGTTCGGCTAAAAATAATTTTCGTCACTATTTCTGCATAATCAGTTATCGATTTTAACGTTTGTGCATTATTTGGCTTATTATAGTTCAGTAAATACAATTATTACCACAGATTCTTTATATCAAGCCTGCAAACTTGATATGGATACAAATCCCCTTGTATGTAACTGGTGGAACAACAGCTAAGCTACCGCAAGTCATCCGTACTGACGCGTTTCGACCCTCCATGGTCATCATCAGAGCACTAATGCGTGTAAAACTGAAAATTATATGCAAATTATTGAATATCAGATATGCGGTACTCACCATTAGTCATCTCTTATTTCCGATTCCGCACATTTTCTGTATGGCTACTGAAGGTGAGAACAAAATATCTGATATGCAATAACTTACATATAAACTGCAGTTTTATCCGCATTGGTGAGTTTGCCGCAGTGCTCTGATGATGATGATGATTGTGATGATGATAGAAGGTCGATACGCAGCAGTACAAGTGAATTAAGGTAATTGTATGATGTTGTGCAACAAATAATATACAATGAGATTAATATTAATAGTAAGCTCGTAACGTTGATTTAAAAACTACTATCAATTTTCGCGCAGTCTATATGTTTTCCGTTATACAACTTATATACATAAAGCGAAATATGCAAATATATTGTTCTTGACTGCATAGATTTTGTGCAGCCGAATTTTTTCATTTCAATACAATATTACTGAGATTTATAGATGTGAGATCAGCATATCTCCACATTCTTCTACCAAATATATAGTGGTTAAAGGGCATAATACCGGCTCCTACTGATGAGTCGCCAGTAAACACGAAAAGAATGTGCATGAGATTATACTTTCCGTTCATGCTGCCTATGGTTTATCCTTCTGGTTACACCTGAACTGATTTGTTAGTAGGTTCGCAACACCTAATACATACTTGCATATATATATTAAATCTTCGCAACAAACAGCATTTAACTGTAGCATATCTGATTTTCTGTAACTTATATGTGAATCGTGGATTTCTCTTCGTTATACAGTTTGCTGTCATGCACTGAAGATGACCATGAGGGGTTGAAACGCTTCAGTTATTGTGACTGACGGCAGTTTTTCTATATTACGCCACTGATTGGATGGAATTGGTTTGGTATGTATATCAGGCTCGCAAACATTATCTAAAGAATTGTTACCCAGACCTGTGAAATCAATGTTTGTTCAATTAACACAGTTCGTTTGACGGCTCTCATAAGCACTGAGCATTCCAGTTTGTCTTTAATAATTTCCATGTAATTGAATTTTATTCAACCTTATATAAAATTTTCTATAAAGACTTTCCGTCCATTTCTTTAGATTGGCGATATTTTTTCCCTAATATCACCATTAAGGAAATTTTTTCTGTTTATTAACTTCTGTTTAATACTTGTGTTTACCAACCTTGAATCGATTCCATTTGAATATTTTCACTATTAAGCAGGCTCTAAATTAGTCTTTTATAGTACTACAGATAATGATACTACAATAGGAAAGATCCGTCTTGTTTCTGCTGATGCAGACTATGTAATTGTCATGGCAAAAGCGTATTGCTTAGTTGCCATCGCTCGTTTAACTTTCTACATACCTTCATATGGAATTCCACACAGATGAATTGTTAAGATCAATTGAAATCAATCTTATCGAGACTTATATAAATACAAATTTTCTGTAAATCAATAGTACTGACAAAAGTCGAAGTAGAAAGATATTGCAAGCATGTGAGTAAAAACGGTTGAGACACAGTAAGCAGTAACACTCTGCTTGTAAGAAAGCATACTTTAATTATATCCGTAAAAATTGCGTAAGAATAGACATACTCTCGCGAAACGCACACGCGTGTTAATACGTTGCACTTAAGCAATTCATGACAATAAACTCTTTTATAACGCAATCAGTATGTACAAGCAAGTGATCACAAAATTACTTCCATCATCTCTATGAGTATGTGCATAACAGTAAGAAAGTGTGTATCTTTTCTATTAAGCAAGAGTATTGTAACTCGTTGCAATTATGCCCATTCAGATTAATGAATTAACGGATATTATTTTCATGCTAAATGTAGATTGCCGACGTAGCTACTGGAAATATTCCACCTGCTGCCATAGACTGGGTGGAAGGCAACTACATTATTTTAACTCAATTAAACAATCAATTATTGTGACTGATAGTAGATTTGCTGTTGTTCTATAACTCATAACAATGGGATTGGTGTATATTTAAATCGTGCAAACTTGATTGAAAGAATTGTTTTAATTTGTAACAAAGTTTGAAGTTCCGAGATAAATAAGTCTCATATTTATGGCCCGGTACACAACACAGTGAAACTAACGTCGATTACAATAACATTCAGAAATTAGTATTTAATTTTTCAAGTTGTCAACATTTTTTTGAACAAAGTTTTTTTCTCAAACCTTGCAATCAACGCTGGGTTAATTTAATACCGAACATAAATTTGGCAAAAGTTGTAGCGACGTTTTTCGTGCTTGTCCATAACGGCATGGCAGTCAAATACAATGTACATAAGACTAGAACAGGTGAGAAGCGCAAATCAGGTTCTCCATATATTATTTATTGATATGTAGGTTTTCTCATTGTTAATCAGTTAGCGGTCCTGCTCTGATGATGACTACAGTCGTTGGAAATAGGTCAGCCCGTCTAATTGAAAGTTAATATTCTTGGTTGAGCAGTGCCATCGTCATTCTTAACGTATCAACAATATTTCTCCGTGGGTTGCCGATTAGCACTCTTAGTTCCACAATTATCCAATTGATTCTCGTTTCCACGTACACATTGAGGTTGGAGTTGTGGAGGCCGGATTCTGATTCGTCCAATCAATTCAAGGTTTCCATGCCATTTGTAATGACCAATGGTAATGAAGTTCTATTAAATCTTGGTTGCTTTACACTGAGGAACTTCATTTCCAGTACCAACCTCAGAAATCTAATAACACTCAGCACACTAATCACAAGACCAGATTTAGAAACCGGTCTACTGGATGCATTGCCTTTTCCACACCATACAGTACTTATTTATACTGAAAAATGAATGTACATAATGAGTCATGTGTCTATATCAAGATCGCAAACTTGACTAGAAGTAATTATAATCATTGACCGCGAATCCAGTGTTTGTTTAATTATTTAAAAGTTTAAATAAATACCACTTTCCCATGTAGCGTTATGTCTGTTCTATAACGACCTATTTGGGATGGTTAGTTGGTACTTTATGTCTAAAAGTATGCGATGTTGGCTCCACCTAAAGGTAAGGTTAAACAAGAAATATTAGTTAGTATATAACTGAAAAATTTCTGTAATATGCTGCAGTGTTGCTCAGTGGCTAGAGCACTATATTCCGAGGCAGAGGTGCCCAGGTTCGAGCCCTGTTCGCTGCAAATTCTGGAAAAACCGATATACTGAATGAATTACCTTTTCTACATTATATATTATTTAGTTTATACTGACAAATGGATATACATAATAGGTCAGGTGTTTATATCATGATCGAAAACACGATTAAAAGTAATAATTACATATATGTTATAGTTGAATAGAATATTAGCCGCCAAAGTTATTTTCAATCAAGTTTTAGGCTTTTATAACAGCTTTAACTACCTTTTTCGTTACTACAACGCAGCTTTCACTGATTACGTGGTGGTTGAAAACAGAGCCGCGTGTAGAGTTTAAGAGAACAAATTGTAGTTTATCTCACATTTGCCAACTCGTTAAAAATTTATTATCCACAAGATTGTGTTGAATGATTGCTAACTTTTAAAAACAGAAAAAATCTGACAAAAGCTGCAATAAAAATACGATCATGACTGTACTGAAATTAGGAAGGTGATATTCCATTTGAGTATATTGTGAGTAGATTACTTGGATGCGTGACGATTTTTCTTCATTGGTCAGTTCTCCGTTGTAATCTGATGAAGGTCATGCAATGTCGAAACGCGTCAGTAGGAGTGACTGAAGGCAGTTTTCTATTTCGTGTTACTTATTAAACAGAGCGAAACGGGCCTTTATCTCTAGTCCGAAAACGTTATTTGTAGGCTTTTTATCGCAAATCCCGTAACCAATTGTTTTTGTTCAATGTTATTACTTATATCCGCATGACAAAACAGAAAATGAATTTTATCACTAAAAAGGAATCGAGCAACCGACTGTTCCAGTTTAGTAGAATGCATACCAAACTACAATAGGTGAGTGCAGCATCTCGGATTTATCATGCATTACGTATTCATAGCAGTTTTATCCTCGTTCATAAGTTGATCATCATGCTCTGAAACTGAACATATTATTACCTGTTATGTTGTGCTAATCGTAAAATAGAATATGATGTGTTTATATAAATTTAATAAATTCGACAATTATACATATTTGCAGCGACTGTTACTAGGTTTGCAACACCTAATACATACTTGCATATATATTAGTTCTTCGCAAAAAACAGTATTTAACAGGTATCAATGATTGTCATTGTTGCTCAAAATTGTAATTCAATAAAATGCAGTCAATTGTATTTTTACTATTACACTAACCCACTAATTACCTACATATATCAGTATAAACTAAGAATTGTATAGTGCAGTAGACCGGTTTCGTCCTTATTGGGAACTCATCATGCACTGGCCAGAATTTGCCGCGGACTGGACTCGAACCTGGACACGTCTGCTTCGGAATCTGGTGCTCTAACCACTGAGCCATCGTGCCGCACACTACAATACACAAAAATTTTAGTTATATACTAACTAATGCAACTTATTTAGTCTATTTTTCCTTTAGGTGGAGCTCATATGGCACCTATTTAGACCCAAAGTTCCAACTAACCAACCCCAATCTGTTAATACTAAACAGACACCACACTTCATGGGGAAGTGGTATTGAAATGAACATTTATATAATTATACGATGCTTAATTACATAACTTATAAAACTGAGTTGAAAGGAGATGAATGCTCTATATTCTTGGACCCCAAGGCCGTTTTTCAGCTAAAATTACAATCTTCTTGCAGGCTGGCTGGAAACCTAGTACAAAGAACCGAAACTCAGTATTTCCAATCATAATTTATTTCATGGTGAAATTTAAAGATTATCAAGGAAGACCTAAGTGTCTCAATACATATAGTTCAGGTAGTATTACAATTTCTGCGACTGGAAAAGTAAAACATAAAATAGGTACTACAAATTGAGAGATAAGTCTTGCACTGAAGCATAAACTTGTTATAAAGCAGGTATAGAACCGCACAGTTAAAACAGAGCCATTTGCGATATCCGGTACTTCATAGTTCAATCTTAGAAAAAAGTTTAATGAAATACTTGCATTATAAAATAAAACACATTAAATGCACATACATAATCATATATATATCTGCACAATAACGTATAACAATTTTACCAGTTTCTATTCAAAACCGTGTACGAACTTATGTTTATTGACCTGAGGATGTTGCAAATAGAATATATATATATATATATATATATATATAATAAAATTAAACAATCAATATGTACGTACAGTTTACACGATCATTGGAGGGTCAGAAACGTCAGTGCATTACGACTGGCAGTAGTACTGTTTTATGATGATTTGTTAAATAAAATGGGATTGGTGTTTACTTCAAGCACGCAAACTTGATTTAAGGTATTGTTACCTCCACCCGCGCAAGCATGGAATGTTTAACTGTATTACCTATTTATATATATGGTCGTAGCTGTAAAATGTTAATGCTCGTGACTGCAAAGAAATTGCGCAGCCGACATTTCCAGTCAAGTACAATGTATGTGAGACTACTAGAGTGGAAAGCGGAATATCTCATTTTTATTTCCATATATATGCATTGCGGTTTGATCCTCGCAAGTCAGTTTGCCGTCGTACTCTGATGATGATCATAGAAGGTCGAAACGCGTCAGTGCCTTGCAGCTGGCGGTAGTTTCGTTATGTTGATCGACGACTGATTAAATACAATGGGATTGTTGTTTACTTCAAGCTCGCAAACTTTATTGTTGCCGACAACAAAATCGCCTATGCGAAGAGGTATTTCACAGTAGTGGAGTTATACATGCATATAAAGTCTTCTACAATGCGACTTCATTGCCAACACACTTTGTAAATATACACCGAGTCTGTTAGGAGTTACAACACAATGGTTTACAAAATGCCGAGCCGATATAAGGTTTTAACACAAAGTAATTCGAGATAGGGTAAATTATGCCACAATTGATAATTAAAGTTACTTCTGTGTACCTATTACTCCAATAAATCCATACAACTCCGGCCTTGATTGACATCAGTCACGACATTGTACGACCATAATGACATCAATCAATTAGAAACATTATAGTTATATAATGTTTGTTTGTCTTATTTGAAATAATTCGTTACTAGGTACGCGATACCTAATACACAATCCAATTTAAATGAGTTAAGAGTGATCTACGAATATTAAATTAATGGCAACGTTCCAAGCCTTGCGTATTGGCGGACAGATTAGGAAAAATGAAATCGAAAGTTTTATCGTCAAAATGGCCCGACTGGTTTACATTTAAAATTGATAGTTTAATCGCTTCATTCACCAAAAACGCGCACACAGCGAGACTGGTAGACCAGAAAAACAAATTGTAAACAAATGTGTATGCACACAGAACGAGCAAATGTTTAATTTGCATATTATACAGATTGGTACAAAATCCACGACAAAACCAAACATCGTATGTAAACAATGATGATTATCCTATGCAAACACTGATACCCAGCAAAAGATCACTTGTACTTCTTGGCAAAAGAGAGAATGGCTAAGTAAACATGCTTTGGAGTGCAAATTTGTAAACAGATTGTTCTGGTTTACGCTTTGTTTTCGGATTGGAGAAATTATTAAAACAAAACATACGAGTCGTATTTATAAATATCGTTTGACCTTGACTATCGGCTAATGGTTGAAAGCAAATAAAACAAGCCTTAACATGAGTAATCGAATTAAACGTGTACATCTGTGATAAGGAAATATGGAAATACACAAATTTTACATATGCTATGTGCAAATACATACATAGATAATTAAATGTACATTTAAATAAAGCATAGCATGATATAGCAAATAAATCATTTCTATTAAGCTAGTCTCTTCCTTATCTGTTGCTCGTTAAGTATTTGTCACCTTTGCTGAGGCCAGGTATCGAACTACGGAGTATTTGGTTCAAACTCGTGCACATCACTCTCTAAGCGACGGAAGCTGCAAATTGATTGTAACATTCAGCACTGTATCAAAATAATACTGCCTCAGTCTTACATTTAATCACTGCTTTATAAGTATCGCATTCGACAAACTCTTCCGACGCACTGACCCTTATCTCTCAATGTGTGGAAAATAACATGTTGCCACGAAAGGCGATACTGAACTAAAATTCTGCAGAATGCTTTTGTTTGGATATAAAGTAGGTATACACCAGTCGTTTCTGAAGGAAGCAAATGCAATTTTACGTTAGGCCTGGTTTCTCCGTTTACTGATAATATTCATTCATAGGCAGAACAACTATGTCAGAGAATAATAACTCGTCCTATGGTGTTATATATATATATATATATATATATATATATATATATGCATAGTTGTATATGCATATTTATGCATACTTATGTGGATATATAATCCAAATTGACCTCGGCGTTTTATACAATAAGCAAAAAATAAACCCATCAAAATATAAATATGTACTCTTTCCAGTATGCACAAAAAAAACTGAACTTATGATTGACTAAACACACATTTTTAATGTTCATGAAGTTACTTCGTTTTTTCCTGATGGTTCGACCATTCGATTTATACGGCCGTCTCCAGAGGTCGTTCAACAGTCACGCAGTTGAACGAGCTATAAAACTTACTACGAGAACGAGTGTTCGAAACGTAAGCACAACGCAAAGAAGTTTCATGAACATTGAAAGAAAAATAAATTCAACATCCAAGGAAGCTACGTTGACGCTCGATCATTTTTCATTCATTAACTGATGAGTTGCCAATAAAAACGAATCCAGTTTATTGGATGAATTTTCTTTTCTACACTATACAATACATAGTTTATACTGACAAACTTATTTTTATAATGGCTCAGGTGTTTATATCTTTATATCTTGATTAAATTAATTGTTATCATCGCCCGCGGAACTAATGTTCGTTTAATTATATAAACGTTATGGTTATTTGGAAAAATTGTGCAAAATTCAATCTTTCTAGTCGCTTAGAAAGAGAGCAGCGGAAATACCAGACAAATGAGTTAAATTAGTACATACAAAAAGTGACGAGTGGAATTCTCTTCTATAAATTATTGCATACGAATTTAAAATACAGTTTTCATCCCCATTGTGTTATATATGAACAATTTTATCAGAAATGGAACCAGTGTATATGAGAACAAATAGAAACCAAGAAATAAATAGAAAAATGTGTCAGCATTATGGTAATGTGACTGGTCATTTGTATCTAGCCATCGCATTTGCATCTCATCAATTTTCTAATAATGCTCTATATCCATCTTCTAGTGAATCGATTGTGCAAAAGTTAATTCATTACTCTTTACCATAATATTCAGCATGCATATTGACTATCTGAAACGATTATTCTTGTATTTGTGTACATTTTCTGAGGGAATTAAATCGTTAATAAATTTATTTTTCTGAAGATGAATCCAGAAAATTTATTACGAATTATTGAGACAACATTAGCAGGGGTATGGTATTTAAGTGATACAAAAAACAAGAGAAGCCTTAAGGTTATTTTAACTCGACAATAATTGATGTAATAATGGCTTTTAGCAACAGATAATTTAACAAATATATGCCTACGAGTGTAGTAAAAAATAAATTTGATAAATCTATCGCCACAGTTGATCTCAAGAAAATCATTCCTGGTGTGAATTTAGATCAATCCTTCTTCAATTTAAAGCAAATCTGGCGTCAAAACATGTGTTAGAAAACCAGGTGGACCTACATTTTGGGAGAAGGAATTTTTAAAGTTTCTGATAAAGTATACGACGCATAAGCATTTACCTGCGATAGATTAAGAATCCAATGCAAATAGAATTTCTGTCTTGATTCTAATAACATACAAAACTATTTACATAAAATGTTATACTCCAGGTAATTTCCAAGATAATTTTAGCTATTGTGTATTAGGTGTTGCGCACCTAGTAACACATTAGTTCAAATATGACCAGAAGGATGAACAAAGACAGCATGAACCGAACGAATAATATCGTGCACATTCGTAAGGTGCTTACTGGCGACTCATCAGTAGGAGCCGGTATGACGCCCTGTACCCATTATATATTTTGACGGTATCGACCTATATTCCCATATTTCTCACAAAAATATACGGTGGATAAAGGGCGTAATACCGGCTCCTACTGATGAGTCGCCAGTAAGCACAAAACGTATGTGCACAAGATTATGCGTTCCGTTCATGCTGTCTTTGGTTTATACTTCTGGTCATATTTGAACTAATTTGTTACTAGGTGTGCAATACCTATTACAAAATTGCATATATATAAATTAGTTCTCCGCCTTAAAAAAATATCAAACATTTATAGTTAGTTTTACAATATGGAATAACAATTGATTTGACATTATTTACATTTAATAAAATGTAGCGGTGGCTTTTATTGTGAGTACACTATCTTAATTAAAATAATTGGAATTTACTTCAATGCAATCAATTATTGCATCATTGGATAACTTCCAATAAAATTATTTTTTAACTATTTACAGTAATTGAGCAAAATCAGGGGTCAAAACTATTCGTATTCCATTTTTAAAATAAAGTATAAAATCAAGTGTGTCCAAAACGCAGATTTAAAACAAAATACAGTAAAAAACGTTAAAAAATAAGAAAGTGGTTTCTGTTTAATTAAGTGCTCTGAATAATTCAATTAAAATCGTTTTATGACAATAAATTCCAACCCTGTTAAATTTAAAACTGAATGTGTAATTCAAAACATTTTCACAACATGCACTATAATCTAGTCAGTTAATTTTCAGAACACGAAGCAGCATTACCTGTCAGGATTTAATCACAATATACTTTGAAATATCATACCAAGCTTTAGCTTCAGCTTTACCTGAAAAAGACACACATAAACCATTTATTCACTTCAATAACTGACTGTGGGCGGCTAGCAATGGTCTTTAATAATCTATGCCTAATTACCAATGGTGATGTCCGCGTCGAAATGACAAAGTATGGCATTGCCGAGGAGATGGAGGATTTCACTGTCATGGCGTTTAATGTAACTCAGTATGGAAGACATAAATTTCGCTTGTTCTCATTAAACACGGTAAAATCACTTAATATCGAATGAGATAACCCCCATCAAGGGTGACAGGCATCCTACTGGACAGAAGTACGGCTGTGATGAAGACTCGGCATTCTTGCTGCAATGTTTGTCTTCATAAACTGTGGTAGTCTCATTTTAAGATGCTCGGTATTCATTTTTCCGTTGTCCACTTAAACTTGTCACTATGAAGGCATCGTTAGGACGCATACTGTCAATTGGAAATGAAAGTATGTATTAGGTTTTGCGAACCTAGTAACAAATTAGTTCAGTTGTGACCAGAAGGATAAACCAAAGGCAGCATGAACGGCACAACTGAACTAATTTGTTACTAGGTTCGCAAAACCTAATACATACTTGCATATATATTAGTTCTTCGCAACAAACAGTATTTCATTGGAAATGAAGTTTGGCTCCGTTCTGTACACTCGATGTTAGGTCCATAATCTTGATTTTTCAAGCAGTACAATTGAATACGCAATAATTCCACAATTTGTGTGTATAATTGTACTGCGTCATAAAATCCTGATAATGCAGCTAGAAATGAAGCTCTAACGCATCGAGTGGTAGAATGTTGTTGACTGTACACGTTGTCCCAATGATTCTGTGTGAAGACCCTAAGAGAAATTGTAGGTAATTTTGCTATTACTACACTAACTAATGCAATAGAATGCCTCCGCAATACGGGCTTTCTCTGCCAGAGGTATTTGAATTCATAACCTACCATTTCAGTGATATTTTTTAATTTTAGTGTTCAACGATGTTGGTTGAACTGCAATTTCAACTACTTTAAGCGTAGAATTGGTACTGTACAATCTGCAACATTTTCATTCTGCCATTCCTGATAAGTAATTGCTCACGAGGTGATAAACATGGCAGAACTTGACTACCAACAACAAAAGTGAATGCAAGCTGGTCCGCAAATTTCCTAAAATGGAGTGCGGTCGCTTTTTTTTAATTAACTTATCAAGCCGCGTCCTCCAACTAACCCGTAATATTAAAGCAAAATCGATTACCTACACCGTGAGGTAATATATTTCGAGCGGAGAAATTTTGCCAAATATGTACATGCGTACTTGGTATGCATTAAATTTAGTCACGCGTATAATCGCTTCGTTTTAACCGTGCGCAGAAACACATACACAATAAAAGTGCGAAATAGCATTATTATAAATTGTCCAACTTTTTATGAAACCACCGCGATGTGAAACCGTTAATTTGCAAGTTGAGAATAACTATATGTAAGCTACCGCGGACTATCTAGATCAATTCATGTACAACGCACAATCTCCGTGAACATGTTGACAAAATCATAACAGTTTAAATAAAATATTTAGAATTAATTGAATTTATATTTGCTCTGTTCGTCCGTTATCATTGGCTTCTTATAGCCTTCTCAGAGTAATGCAAGGTAATGCAATTCTTAAGAAAACCCATGAATTTATTCAGGATAGTTCACTTAGTAGGTAGCTTTATAGCAAGAAAAATAGTTATTCGTAATATAAGTTTTCCGCTATGGACCAATGAAATAATTTCTGCAAAAGAATAATATTGATTCATAAAATTCAAAGTTTTTTACAAATTTCTTCACTATATCAAAACTAATCAAGTCATTCGAGTTGAAGGTATTCAGCTCGTATATTAATTTCCGTATTTGAAACAAAACTCAATCATTTATTATGTTTCATTCGTTCTCTGTCATAAAATTGTAATCAGCCATAAGCACCTTATTCGTGTCGATCGAAAATGCAAATCACCTTAATGGGAACTAACCAAATATAATGTTCATCTTGTTATTACTAAACATTGCGTAATTTCGCAAATGTACATCAACAAACACAGCGACTTCGACCATATATGTATGTACCGCAGTCAGGGTTCGAACTCAGGCAAATTTACATGAGTGTCCTGAAACGCATCCACTGCGCCACTCAATGCGGTTTTCACTAATATAATAACGTCTTTCTTTAGTCCGATTTTCCTATAGGTGGATCCTAAATGACATCGGTTATGTTCTGTAGTTTCAACATGTTCCACCGAAATTTGTCATTATAAAACAGGCACAATTCCACTCGCGGAAGTGATAATTAATTAAAGAAAAACTGCAGCATTTTTATTATATGAATGATATCAGTATAAACTAGAGATTTTATAAGGTAACGAATAAAGGTTATCCAATATATCAGTTTCGCTTTATTGGGGAACTGCTGTAGCGCAGCTAGGCACCGCACAATCTGTCTTGCTTAATCAAGAGCTATAATATCGATTTAGAATACATATTTAAATTAAATAAACTGGTAAATAATAAATAAAATTTTGATGTTATTATAACTGCAGATTTGCAGCCGATATAGCACTGACTGACTTGTTTAATTATGGCTAATAAATAGATTCGTTTCAATTTATTTTTTAATTAAATAATCGAATAATAATTAAAATATTCGACATTGTGTGCACACAAATCGAGCAATTTGAACGAAGTAGAATTGGCTATAGAAATTCAGCTGCCAGAATGCATATAACTTTTTATATCCATATTGAAGATTGTGTCATAGTTATTATAGAAAGGTAGGCTGTTGTTATTAATGATAGCTAAGGTGTCTGCGGTTATGTTAACGTATTTAGTTAGCCTATGATAATTATTGTATTGAAGAATACTAATCATAGTCAATATAAACAAACATGTCTGCTTATATTCATTCGTAAGACTTAACTGATCAGTCCTGACTTCTTCATGGTAAAATAGGAAGCGGTGATGTTTGCTTAAGTAGATGGACTGCACGGACAGCTGCAAGAAGTTACCCTCCAGCTAAGCTTTGATACCTAATTCTTATTGTTCAAAACAAGGTTTTTCGTTCGTTTTCATTTTCATGTCGTATACTTCAGAGCCTATTTCCGAGCTCTTCTTTTGACGGTAAGTTCAACGCACCAGGACGTTTCACACCTATTAAGTCAAATGTTAAACTTCGTTTATGCCAGACTAGGAGTACGATTCGGCTCAAAGATGATTGAGATTAAATTTGGTTTGTAACAGTAGACGAGGATTATCTGAAGTACATAACACGTGCTTGCCTAGAATTTGCTACCTTATGCAATGCTTAATGCATACTGACGACACAATAAAAATTCGCCAAATCTACTTTCATTCAATATCACTTACACAAATGACATCTAATCTGTTGTATAATGGAAGATCGAGGTATGACGAATTCGAACTTCAAGTTGATAGCGATGTCATATAAGATCCACCTGAATGAAAGATTAACAAATGGGATAGGTTTGAACATAACTGAATGCCATTTTGGTGGCGCAGGAAAATGTAACACCGGGTTCGAGCCCCTGTCACGGCAATGCTGGCATGATCTTCCTGAATGCCAAATAAGGCGGAAATCAGCCTTCTATAAGAATTTCATTTACTACCTTAAGCTTTATGTAGTTTTCACTGATGACATAATAAAAATCCTTCCATTCTACTTCATAGAAATATTATACCAAAGAATTGGCACGCATTTGTATTGGCAGTAATTAATACCCGTGCACGATTAGCATTTGGACTATCACAGTCTACCAAAATCGCGATTATCTTTAGCTATTTGTATTCACCTCACGCATGGAAATAACCTGAAGAACTAATGTACGCTAGTATACGAGTATGAGAAACAAAACCAAATGAATTGGGATTATGGACATCATTCTGGCGCCAGCCCCTGACTTCTCATAATCGACATGATTTATAACCATAACATCAATGTATTCCACTTCGTATTTTAACACACTGCACCGTAAGCCAAGCATATGACCAAATTAGTGATGGAGATTAGCTTAAAATGTGATGAATTTGAAATATTCCGGAAAGTTAAGTGAATTGGCCATAAAGCCTAGATTGCACTCGGCAATTCGTGGCGTCATGAAGATTCAAGCTGCAACCGTTATGTTTGCAATTGTGTACAAAAAGCCGAAAAAGAACAAAACCATGTTTAATAACATAGATTTGCTGTTAAACTGAAATCCTTTTAAGTATAAGAGCTTCGCATATAAACCGTTTCTAGTTATTTTGGTGGTTTTTTTATCTAGTCTGACAAATGCACAAATCCTCAGTCAGTAATTAATGCAATAACAAGCAGAGATTTTTGTAGGATAAAAATTACAACTTTCATGCTATTCCTGCTAGCCATAGCTGAGTATAGGATTTTACCAAACACATTTAAACAATTTGTTAAAGTACAGAATTCTCTGAGACCCAGAAATTATATGCTTCATGCTGTTAAACCGTTATGCCAAAAATAACTTTACAAAATATGAACGCAAATTACACTCACTGGGAAAGCAGAGCGTTGAATAATTAAGACGGCGTTACTTTTATAAATCTAAAACATCTCTTTAGGGAATTGATATGACCCACTAAAACTGTGCCAGGATTCGTAATCAAATATAATATGCCTGTTTTCTGAACGACGCCCGACTTCAAAGGAAAGTGAGATTTTGTGAAATAGTGAAAAATTCCTACTATTATTCTGAAATGCAAGCAGAACTTGAACATACATCGCGATTCATTCGCACCAACACACCTGATGAACTAAAATAATCTCCTAATAGAAGCAATTATAAAGTAGTACAAACATAATTGGTAACACGAATAAACATGTTAAGAAAAACAATACGCTTAATGCAGCTTTTATTTATCGCTGATAAAAAATACCAATTGTTGCAAGTGACTAATATGTAATCAACATGTAATTATCATTCTTTAAATCAAGTTTGCGAGCTTGAAGTAAACACCAATCCCAATGTATTTAATCAGTCGTCGAAGAACATATAATAAGCATAGCGTATATAATTGTAATTTATCTTTCTGATAGGAATTAACACTGATGGGTACTCAGGGCATAATCATTCATTTATCGTATGGTGAGGGGTAAATATTACATTATGATTTTAACACATTAATGGACTCCTTAGTGGTATGAAGAAGTGCGGACGGATTAAAGCTTCTAATCATCTAAATTGATTGATAAATATACCAATTCGCGGTCCTATCAAACATGACAACATGACGTAAACTAAATTGTAGGCAATAATGTATTAGGTGTTGCCCACCTAGTACCAAATTAGTTCAGTTGTGAGCAGAAGGATAAACCAAAGACAGCGTGCACGGAAAGTATAATCTTCGCCACTAACAGTATCTAAATGTTATAAATTGTAGGCAGTTTTAAAGCTGGACGCAGACCTCATTACGTGTTGACTCACCAAGTCTTGCTGACATGAATGACTGACTAGCACTAGATGGCCCATAGAATTCCGTGGTAGTCTCATTTTCAAATGCTCAGTATTCATTTTTCCGTTGTCCACTTAAACTTGTCACTATGAAGGCATCGTTACGACGCATACTGTCAATTGGAAATGAAGTTTGGCTCCGTTCTGTACACTCGATGTTAGGTTCATAATCTGGATTTTTTACGCAGTACAACTGAATATGCAATAATTCAATAATTTGTGTGTGTAAGTGTACTGCGTCATAAAATCCTGCTAATGCAGCTGGAAATGAAGCTCCAACGCATCGAGTTGTAGAACGTTGTTGACTGTACACAATGTCCCAATGCTTCTATGTGAAGACCCTAAGATAAATTGTAGGTAATTTGCTAATACTACACTATCTAATGCAATAGAATGCCTCTGCAATACGGTCTTTCTCTGTCAGAGGTATTTGAATTCATAAACAACCATTTCAGTGATATTTTTTAATTTTAGTATTCAATGATGATGGTTGAACTGCAATTTCAACTCCTTCAGTATGGAACTTATCTTGAATTTCATAATCCTCCATGTATCTTTAGAGGTTAGCTGTTTGAGCAAATACCTTTCTCACAAAGTAATTTATAATAAAAGCTAAGTTGAAGTTGGGTTACAAAGCTTTATTAAGGAATTAGAGCTTAATAAATTCAACCTCGAATTTTAAAAAAATAGTCCTTAGATGTAAAAATTCACACCATAAACCAAAATTGGACAACGAAAGCTTAATTCCTAATCGACTTATTCTACACAGTCAACGTGCTTTCTACTGATACGCATACAAATTTATTAAAAAGCATTTATAAATCGATTCTATAATTAAGTTTGATAATTTAATTTTTAATTACATGATAAATTAAAAAGTAATTATTCCATCTACCATCTAACACATAATAAGCATAAAGGTAAGTACTATGCGTAGCTGGACCTCTAGATTTACAATCAGATTAGCTTGACTCATCTCGTTTATGACATACAGAACTGTCATTTTTGCACCAACATTAATCACGCACTTTTAATCTTTATTAATCAGATAGAAAATATAAATTGCGGGACGTCAAATAAATCCTGTTTGCAAACCTTGCCACGATTTGAAGTTTTGCGAAATTAATTTTTTTTTAAATTCTTTTCTACATATGTTTTCGTCTTAAATAACACGTTGTCTGGGTTCTGTCAAAAATGCACTTGCATAAATGATAACGCAATTTTATTTTCTACAGATATGCATATGCAACTTTCTTTAAGCATACACCCAATTTATGCTTAAGTTATCAGTTAATCAATCTGGCAACTCTTATTCACCTGGATGTCAACGCTTCTAATAACTACAACAACATTCAAACTTTTCAAACATAAACAAAATTAGAATAACAATTCTATTTTGCACATTAAATTTAACTGACTATTTCCAACTTAATATTGATCCATTTCATAAATCGTCAGTCATTTTCATATTGTCTTTGGTTAATTGGTAACCACAGTACTCGTTCAAACCCGAGTCTGATGCAGGCTTCATAATAAAGAGACCACAGGAACAAATGCGTGCGTCTACATGATTACATCTATTATTGGAAATTTTTTTCCTACGGTAATTCATAACTTCTACCGATTTCTAGTCTGCAATTTAACCGTTTCTTAGCAATGAAATTTTAAATATATATATATATATATATATATATATATATATATATATATATATATATATATATATACCTTCTTCTTATCTTTACTGCGGCTGACTCCTTTTGGAGGATAAGCCGGCTCCACATTTCATGGAGTTTCTTGGGAATTTGATACAAGTGGTGTCCCCTCACCACTCGGCTTTTTGATCGAGGACGCACCTCTAGCCTTTGCACATCCAAGCGCAGTCTGCAAGGCAGCAGTAAGTTGCATGGTTGCCGGTGGCTGTTGAGAAGCTCATTCGCCATTCGGAAGTACGGGGTACTGTCCAGGAGTCCATGTAATCCTGTGGCTGTTGAACCCTTTTGTGGCGGGGAACACACGCCGAGTCATGGTGCCGTCGTCGGGCTCATGTGGTATTTTATAGGAGATCCGATTGCCGGTCGGAAATCCACCACGCCCTGGTGACACCACCGCCATAGCCCCGTTAGCCCATGTACGATCGGCCATCAGACATATATATATATATATATATATATATATATATATATATATATATACGTATATATAAACGGTTAGCTAGCTTTATAATTCCGCAAAAACACTTCATACTTACGTTCGCTCTCTATCGTGGATCGAATGTCTGTTATCAAGGTTCCCTTTTTATATTGCCGAAAAATAGTCGATTAATTTATAATTGGCATAAAATTGAAACAGATGAGTGTAAAAAGAACAGTGATATTATTTGATTGTATATAAATTGCATCAATGAGCAAATGCAAGTCGTCAACTGAGTGAGTCTTTGTCTTAATAGACATGCATATACATGCATATATATATATATATATATATATATATATATATATATATATATATATATATATATATATGCGTATATAATCCAATAAATGTATATGAAGTATTCAGTATGAAATAAGCATTGGCAATAAGTAAAGTCAATTCGTCAAGTGGATCTGTTTCGTCCCTCTTAAGATCTCTTCAAGCATTACCATAATTGTGTGTGGTCGAGGTTCGAACCGAAACACATTTGCTTCGGAGACATGCGCGCATCCACTGCGTCATTTCTACCACACACTTTTAAAAAATTTCATTTATATACTAACTTATGTTTCTTGGTCAGACGTTCCTATATTTCAAGACCCTATCCCAGCAATTTATAGTAAATAATTGTTAGATTCCGAGTACGGACGAAAACTGTTCATCTAATGATTCGCTACTACGGAGAACTATGGACGAATTCGATCCTTTAGTTTTTTATGTTTAATATATTATTACAGCATTGGCATTATTTCTTCCTGCCATTATATTTAATTTCAAAGTCTCTTACCCAGTTGACGCGGTTTATATCATATAATGAGGTTCAATGTGGATAACTGAAAATTTAGGCAAAAGCGATACACCTGGTGATCCAAACGTTAGAAAAGGAAAACATAAACCATGTGTTGGTGGGAAACTAAAAATCGTATGAAAAGTGCGGCTGCGTTTGTGTTGAGGTTAATTTAGGTGACACCGAACTAAATGGTTGATTATAATTCTTTTGTCGGTACAAACTAAACATGCAATCAGACAACGAATAAAACTCGTTAACTTAACCGACTTCGTCCTTATTTTGAATTTATAAATTATAGTCTGAATTCCAGCTGCAGGAAATCACTCACGAGAGCATTTACTGCGTAATTATGAAAACCCGCCCTATGTTGTTAAATTTGACAACACTTCCCTATTTAGAATAGGCGTATGTCTGATGAAGAAATCTCGGAACAGAAAACATTTGTTGATAAAAAAGTAGAATTCCATTCAATGGCGCACATCCGTGAGTTGTATGAATCTAAAATAAATAATTCCGAGTTTAATCGACGATCGATGCAATTGTGGCTATTCCGGAGATAAGTACAGAAAAGACGAAACCGGTCTACAAAGCAAATATCATTTTCTGTTTCATGTGAATTTTATATTAAAAAGGCAATATGCCCATGTGCATATATGTAAATTTATAATGATATTAATCATTTAGTAATAATCGCATAGAAGTACATTATATATCAAGTTTTCCCTTTAGGATGAATAATTCAATAGAATTTTCCTAAATGTTTCAAGATTTTATAAATTTTCTTTTATTTTCAGCTTAAAATGGAAAATATATTTTGAGATCAAGGAAGAAATGATCGATAACGAATGATAAATTATTGAGAAAGTATATATATATATATATATATATAACATGTAAAAGTGAAAATTTCAAGGTACTGTATCCAAAAGTAAATAGTATTCCATAAATTAAAATTACCTGTCTAAAACGCAGAAGATGCAAAAGGAAATATGAATGTAAAATTTTATGACTTACTATATGTACACTCACACATTTATATCTCATGATTATTGGTAAATCGATTAATAATATTTCAATGTTATGTCTTAAAATCTTCTCTTAATTACTATTAGTATGTAATGCAAATAAACCTGGATTGTAACAAGCGCGCAAATTTGATTTAAAGAATTGTTTTCATTCGCCTCACAGTCAATGAATGTTTAATCGCAAAACTTATGTACGTGAAGGAATGGATATCACAGCCGACATTTACATTCAATTACAATATATACAAGACACCTAGAATCTAGGAACATATATATAAAATTCCTTTCTATACATATGCATTTATGTTTCAACCTCATTCGTGAGTTTGCCTACGTGTTCTAAAGATCATCATGAAAGGTTGGAACGCGCCATTACGTGTAAAGGACAGTAATTTTTGCTATTATGCAACTAGTTAAATGCAATGCGAATGCTGTTTACAACCTTTACTTAAATAAGTTTTATCACCTCCCGTGCAGTCAATTGATGCTTATTTTAATAAATCTTCAATATAAAACCACTTCCCCCCGGGTACCATTGCGGCTGTTCTATTAAGGCATATTTATGGTAGCGATGTCGACATAAGGTCTAAAGAGAGACCAAAGGGGCTCCAACTAAAGAAAAGTCTGGCAAGAAGCTTAAGCTTGTACATAATTGTTAATTGTGTCTAGTATACATCAGAATGTCGAATTGGACAGATTCTCAGACTACAATGACAACGTGACTCGGTTTTAGCACGTCACCGCCAAAAATCCTGGACAGAACTTGACGAGTTTACAATAAGTACGAGACCGGTCTACTGCATTATGTCTTTTTTACATTATACAAAGCTTAATTTATACTGGCATATATATAATGAATTAGAAGCTTAAATCAAGCTTACAAACACGATTTACGATTTATATCAGTAAATAATTTGTTTGATTATTGCAAATAGGTTTCCTCTGCTAGCTGTGTAAGTCTACAGTGCTCTTGAATTCGCTTATTTAATAATTGGCTAGTCCGGCTTACACAACTTATTTAACATCTATAACTAAAGTATAAATAATTAATGTCGGACTGTTTGCCCGCAGGCAGCTTATCCATTAAATGTATGCTCAGGTGGCGCTTCGATGTGTAAACAAACATCAATTGTAACTAAACCAACCGAGATGTCACTGCATTTTAAATTCATCCAGCGCATAGTTCTGATGACGCGTCCGGTTTAAATAAAATACTGGCATAGGCAGTCTTTTGACTTGTTACAGCTTCATTTTTACCTTTCGTTGTCTATATTGCATGCTTGTTTCAACATGACCTTCGTGATACCTGTTTTCGAATAAAGTTACTTTAAGCACAACAATGATCTTGGCAGTAAGTCTCTTCAGAATTTGGTTTTTTCATTCTGTATCATACAATTTGACAATAATGTGGTAATGGATGCATCATTCAGTCCACTTCTGCGATCGATATATTCTCCTTCTGAGACTGTCGTCTTATTGATTAAATAGCAATACGCCGGGCAAATACAGTGTGTAAGATGGAGTTTTTGAGCTCGTAATTAGGTTGAATACGATGATCAATATTGTTAAAAACTTTAAGCGTAGCCTATGTTTTACATCTTCATTTACGATTATGAAAATAGTATCAACATATCTCCGATAGGTTTGGCAGTATTTTTAAATAATTGGTTGTTTTTTATGCTTCCAGATAAAACATGTAGACAACAACAGTAGACACCCTATGTTTGAGCCCTGACCGTGGTAAATTATGGCTAGTACGTGATGAGTTCCCAATAAGGACGAAACCGGTCTACTGGATGAATTGCCTATTTTATACTATAAAATTCTTACTTTATATCTGAAAAATGTATGTACTTAGTGGTTATAGTGTTTATATGGAATGATTATTGGTTGATCTTGATGATTTTGTTATCAGTGACGCTTGTAAGTAGATTTCTGTCATCAGACTAAATTGGTTATTTATTAAAGAAAATGTGCGATTTTTAGTTTTTTGCGAAAGCAGATTTTTCGTGAAAATAATGTTTGAATAAAAATTTGTTTTCGCCGTGGGATCATTTTCAGCACGCTTCCAATTTTTTCTGTGAAATTTTGATTGCAATAGTGCAACTGGAAAGTGCTGACTTCCTGGCTAAGTCAAAAATATATGGGTAAAGTTAGATATTACTGACTACCTGGTTAATCATCATCATCATACTTATGCATTAGTTAAATTGATATTACATGGAACTAAAGATTGCGTAATATTAATTTGTGTATGTAATTAAAGCATGTCATTTAGACAGAATGGTCCAATCAGAATGCAGCTTCAAAAGACTTACACTACTGCGAATATTAGGTGCACAATAGTATTCAAATTATTTGAGTCCACATATATTACCATAATTAATAGCGTAGATGGATAATTACATTAGGCAATATAGAACCGTAATTAACCTGCTGTGAACACACACTGATTTTCGGAAATATTCTCTGCAAAAGCTATAAGTTCGGGTCTTATTCATGTGCACTTATTTGTGGTTGCTATTTCTAAATTCTATTAAAAACATTTTTGTTTGTCTTTACTTCATCATGGAAAGTTGAGGTCAGTCATTCTAGCCAAACTAGATGAACTGTTAAAACGGTTTAGGGAAGTAAGCCTACAATATAGGAGTCCAATTATAAGGACGAGTCGGCTAAAGGTGTCGGAGAAATGTGACGGTTCAACAGACATTGGACACTACATTGACAGATTGGTCTTAATGGCGGTAATAACTCGCTCCAACCAATTTGAATAGCTTTGGTAAGCCGTAGATTTTGTCTATCCGTGTGCCAATTGGCTTTGTTTGTGTGAGATGACGCAGGATACAATGAGATTTTTTATAAATCGCATTGTCAGTTCTTTATCTATTTGTTTCACACGCACTATAAATCGAACGCCATATTGAATCGCCGGTAGTTTCTTATCTGACCTCATTTACATGCCGCAATTTGCGTACTTTTTGATCGTGATATTTGAATTACTTCTATTTTAAGCCATTTGTGCTTTAAATAACTTAATTATTTAAATTATGTTTGTGGGCCTGTGATAAGCACCAACCCCACTCTAACCAGTCGTATAACACACCAATACTGCTATCAGTCACATGCGCTGACACTTTTATACCTTCCTTAATCACTAATAGAACAAGAAAGAAATGAGTTCGTGTTTATCGGAAGTCTGCAATATTAAAGTAAATATAGAATTGTCGTAATCACGCGTGAAATCAATGCCTAATTGAGTGGCGTGTATGGATGCGGTAAAAAACATTAAAATGATTTTCTCTATATTGAATAAACATTGAGCAGCCAACATTCCAGTCAAAACAAATATGTATGAGACTTATATGGATATGAGCGTCATTTATAAATTTAAATGCAAGTCACATAAACTGCGCTATAAGTTCTATAATCAGTTTGCTGTTTTACCTGACAATCCACAACGGAGGTCGAAACGCGTCTGCATTTATTCACAACGGTAGATTCGCTAGGTTTTACAACTATTTAAATATGGGCTTCTGCGTTTAATGATAAGCCTCATTCATGGTTTAATATTTTTGTAAATAATCAATCAAGAAATTAATTCTGGCTTCATTTTATGACATTAAATCGTTTTTCGTTCACATATTGTTGCTAGGTTTCCATTAATCAGTTTTCAGAGCTCTGATAATAATAAATTGAAGTAACGAGATCTCCTATGCAATTGAAAATTGCGTAACTGGTATAATTATGAAATCGAGATATTGTTCAAATTTGCAAATAAATTATAAATAGCTAAACTAGCAAATATGTCTTCTTTCGGGCTGTTAAATGAATGAAATGAAAAATTCACACAATTTGGTTTCTGTACAATTTGAATAAATTTATATTGGTGAAATTGTGTAATTAGTCATTTTTTTTTACAAAAATATGATTGAATGGAATTCTAGGTCAAGCATTTTAACTGAATGTTTATTCTGTCGTTAACTTGAAATGTGCATAAATATGTTTGCAAAGCTTTCCCAGTCGTTTACTGACGGTTACATTTTCACTATTAGGATGAAACCACGGCGTTTCGTAGCCTTTATAACCTACATAATCGCAAACAATGTTCGGCGCTAGAGAGCCAGATAGCCAACAATCTCCAAAGTAATTAGAATACCGTCTCAGATCCTTGAGAATTCAAGTGTCCCTATTCTGAGGCACTGACAGTCAATCGGTGACAAGTTATTTGTGTAGCGTTACTGTATAACGTGGAAATAATCAGAGAAAGAATTTCAGTCGCGTTGCGCGTTGTTTGCCCGTCACAAAATTGTTCCATATAACAAGACATCATAGACTGGTAGGTTAAATTGTCATTCAAAAGCAAATCTAATTAACCTATAAGGCTCAACAGAATAAAAATTGTGGTATTTGTACAAATATCTGACGACTAAGCAATAATATTTGCGAACACGCTGAGAATTTCATAGACGATATTTATCATTCTCAATAACTTACATTTTTAAGAAAATGCAACGAATGATACAGGCAGAAATTTTTGGAACACAAACATTTTCAGCAGCATGGTTAACAAATTTTGTGCTCAAATACTGGTTATGAATTAGGTAAAATCAATAAAACTTTTTATTATCAATGCATGGAATTTCTGCGCCTTGAATTCTCGCCCAATTAAGTACAGGAGAGACGAATTTATCTATAGCGGTTACATATTCGTTAGTCATATTTAGATTGGTTCTGATCTAATCAAATAATTCTCGCCCAATTAAGTACATGAGAGACGAATTTATCTATAGCGGTTACATATTCGTTAGTCATATTTAGATTGGTTCTAATTATAATCAAATAACAGGGCAACGTGTCACTACTTATAACTGAAGTCCGCAGGTAAAAATAGAATCAAATTTTATTTCGAATCCACAAACTTGATTTAAATAATTTTTTTCACTTAGGCTATCAATAGCTGCTTAATCCGACTATTCAAAGTGCAATTATTTTTCTAGGTGGTTTTTTCGAACCTTGAAGGAAGATCTGCCAAACACAGAAAAGTTTACGAATGATATCTACGTGTGTTTAGAACTGCATCCCTTTAAAACGTTTCCGAGCGAATTCTTATTATTTATTTTAGCATTTCATTCTTTCACAGCTAACAACATTAAATTGACGCAGTGCAATCCGATAGAAGTCTTTATATGTGTTAAAGTATCAAAAGTTATTGTGTAATATCATGATTTTTGGTTCCATTAAACCGATAAATGTTAATTCTGAATTCACATAGATAAAGAATATGATAATAAATCCATGGTATTTTGGATCAAAGCAAATTTGGCAAAATAACTGACTAGATATTGTCAAACGCTGTCGTTTAATTCCACTGTCTAGTAGAGCCCTTATTCAGTCGTTCGCCATATAACAATGGAACAATGTTCTAGAACACAGTTTAAACGTATTACCACCTACCTTGTGTGAAAAGCAACACGTACTGTTCAGTTGGTGTGCTAATTCAATTGCCTAGCATATTAAATTCTGAAAAACATTATGCATAACAAAAGCTACTGCATAAACAGGGTTCCAAAATTAATGAAGAACAGATATTGTCAAATAAATTTCAGATAAATAGCGACCGAACTTAGTAAACGACAGTTTCAGTCAGAAATTTTTCGTAAAATGCCTTAAACAAATTATTGATTTATATGTAACTTGTGATTTTGGCAGATACTGCGTGTTCGTCTGCATTTGCCAACCAGCCATCCAACATATCGGTAATGGCAAGCGACACACGTCATAAAGGTGAAATATGGTTAAAATGTAAACAATCTTAAGGAGGCTAAGCATTAAAATATTTGAACCTAAGCAAGTAGAATTGATGTCAATTTAAGCGATTACCAGTCGTAGCCTGGTCAATATCATTTGCACTAACTGACCAGAGAGCAATCGATTGGAAACAGTTGGCCAAATCTGTTCAAAGGCAAGACAATGTAAACGAAATCAGATAACTGCCAAATTATGTGCTTATGGCATTTACATTTAAAGCTCGTATTTGCAACCGATTAATGCCAGAACGTCGCGTATCTAGTCGCAGATTGTCGACCGCATATGTTTACCAAATGCATTGCTTACATTATAGCATTATTTTGATAATTGTTTTAAAGTAATTACTCTAATAAAAGTCATACAACTTATCTAATTGGAAGATAAAATACATTTTTCGAAATACGCAATTTATTTATTTTCTAATTCAATCTTAAGTAGATGCAATTGAGTATATTTTAATATTTTTAAAAGCGAAAAATCTTCTACACACATTTTACTTCCTTATCTAACCTTAGTGCTACAAG
>JAQBSW010009652.1:0-27805 GCA_029291075.1 Eudiplozoon nipponicum
GTGCAGCCGACATTTCCAGCCAAGTTTAAACTGAGGTTAGAACAGGGATACCTGATTTTCAATAATTTACAATCGCATTTTGGTTTGATCCTCGTTTGTTATTTTGCGGTTGAGCTCTAATGATGACCATCGAAGTTTCAAGCGCGTCAGTATGTGTGTCTGACATTAGTTTTGCTGGGATTTGTGAATGGTTAATAAGAAAGGGATTGGCTTTTATATCCAGATCCAAATTTAATTTAAAGAAATTTTATCAACGCCTACGCAACTGACTATTGTTAATGTGTTTACTTTATATAAATGTGGATAAAATCTTCATAAAGTCAACGTTCCTGACTACATAGACCTTTTGAAGCCGAAGTTTTCAGTCAGGTGCAACACATTCTAGACTACAAGCATTGTGAGCCACATATTTAATATTCCACAAATAATTTGTGCATTGTGGTTTGACCGCCGCTATTCAGTTTCTGTCGTACTCTGATGATGACCATAGATAGTTGAAAAGCGTCAGTACGTGTGACTGATTGTCGTTTTGCTATGTTTTCAAACCGGGTAGATTCTATAGTATTGGTGTTTATATAATGCTGTCATACTTCATTTAACTCATAACCATGTTCACAAGCGTAGACAATCATTGTTACAATTTATTCCCTACACATATTTGGCAAAATGGCATAAAGTAAATGTTCGTGAATGCGATGAAATTGTGCACCTAACATGTCCTGTGTAGTACAATGAGTGCAAAACTACTATTACTTATAGAAGCATTGCGATTTTATCCTCGCAAGTAAGTTTGCTTCGTGTTCGATTGATTGGATTCAATTGGATTGACGTGTATATCAAGATCTAACACTCGGTGATCGTTAAATTGCACACCTGAGGCATAAATGACGAAAGCTGAAAACATTTTATTTTCGTGACTTCTAACGAATTGTATACCTGAACTTTCCTACGAAGTGTAATGTAAGTGAGTCCAATTAAGGGGAGAGACACAATTCTTATTTTCTATAATTTATCTATGCGTTGCTGTTGATCTGCGCTGTTCAGTTTGCCGGCGTGGTCTGTTGATGGCCATTGGATTTCAAAGTGCGTCAGTAATTAGACTGAAGGTAATTTTGTTATGTTGCGTGGCTGGTTAGATACAATGAAATCTGGCTTTATATCAAGCTCGCATTCTTGATCTAAATAAATGAATTAAACCAACCTGATCATCATTCGCATATAAAAACGTGGTTGCTTATTAGTATTTATGTTTCTAAAAGTCTAATGCTATAAATTACGCTTATTTTTATCCTCACAAGATAGATTAAATTGATGAACTGGCTTTGAATCGAATGATTTTAAGGTAAAAAATAAATAGATTAATTTAACTTTGGTAGAATATGCATGGTGCCTCGTTGAATTGCAGAATATAATAATCGTCTAAACTTAATTTTTTATTCCAAAAAGCTATATTTGACTAATATTAAATTTAAAAATACACAATTTGCTTATGCAAACAATTCTTATTCATTTATAAAAAAAGTATTAGTTTCAAATTAGAATAGTTTATTTAAGTTGAAATACGGTATAAAAATTTAAAGAAAATTTCAATTCAATTTGACCAATAATCTAAAAGAATTTTGAAAAAAATTAACGACAAACACATACTTAAGTAATTCATGATAATTTATATTCTAAGACGCGCAATGTATGGTGTCTGGCACGATAGATATCCATATTAATAAAATAATATGGAATATAATTCAACCAACCAAATAGTTGACGAAAATGAAAGAAATCCGTCAACCATAGTATTAGTACCATGTACCTTTCGCAACCATAATGTAGGTATCGCGTACAGACGCAATAGCCATACTTTTTGTACCCTTTACAAAATCGGCATAAATATTATGTATAGGACTTGACTTTAAATTCGCATTGCCGAAGACTTTAAATGAAGTTATCTTTGCAACTGTAGGTTTACACATACGTTTAGAAGTTTGTATCGTTCTATTTTCCAACATTCATCACGAATTATATAAAGGGTAAAGGGTGTAATACCGGCTCCTAGTGATGAGTCGCCATTAAGCACGAAAGGATTAAGCACATGAGATTATAATTTCCGTTCATGCTGTCTTTAATGTTATCCTTCTGGCCATATTGGAATTAATTCGTTTCTAGGTTCGCAATACCTAATTTACAATAACATATATATTAGTTCACCGGAACAAACAATGTGTAAAAGTGAAATCTCATTTTGTTAAAAATTATTTAGTTATTTATTCAATATTCAGTACAACGCGAATAAACCGTTGTATTAACTTTATGGGAACCCAGCTAAACAATAAGTATTATTAAAGTAGAAGTAGCCTTTTATATGTTTTATTCCGTTAAATGAACATATATAAACTAAATTTGAACAATCCTTTAAAAGTCGTCAAACGTAAAGCGTTTGGTTTGTTTTTTTTTGAATTTGACATTAGATTCACTTTCTTTAAAGCAACATATGATGCAAACTTCCGGTTTCATGCTTCTGTGATTCTTAATAGTGTTGTCAGGTAAGTCATTATTTTTTTTAAGGTTTCAATACTCTACAAAACTATTATTTAAATCAAGTTTTCGATATTTTTGTAAACCCCGGTCTCATTACAAACATATATTCGTCAATATAAACTAAGCATCGTATAACGCTGGAAAATTAAATCATCAAGTAGATCCATTTCAACCCTGTTGGGAACTTCTCACGTACTGTCCTGAATTTTCCGCAGACAAGGCTCGAACCTGGGCACGTCTGCTCCGGAATCTGTTGCTCTAAACACTGAGTCACCCTGCTGCACACTACACACAATCTTTACTTCAAAAGAAACTTATGTTTCTTGGATAACCTTATTTGCTGGAGCCTATATAGCATTTCTGCAGACCTAACATTCAAACGAACCACACCAATCTGTCATTAGCACGCTACCTGAGAAGTGGCTTTGATGTATGACTTTGCACTTACTTTATATATATTCACAGTGGAAAAAAATAGACAAGTATTCAAACCTGAACTAAAATATTAATATCCTTGTGCTGATTATATATAGTGCTTTTGAATAGGCAATTTATAAGAATAATATTTATGAAATCAAGCTAACCTATTTTACTATTCTTACCTTATCTGAAACTTTTTATTGGGTTTAAGCAGCATCGTGTCAAAAATGTTTGGTTAGTTGGTTGGTTAAATTAATCCCGACTGTCTTGACCCAAACAATTCAGAACCTCTGCTACGTATTTGCACAAATTAGACGTGACCATGAACTCCAACTTACGGTGTGCGACATATCATTCACTTGCTTTTAATCATGTTTGCGAAATTGAAACAAACACCCAACCAATTAGGTACATACATTTGTCAGTATAAACCAGTTATTGTATAGTGTAGAAAGGGTAATTCCTTCAGTAGACCGGTTTCGTATTTATTTGCAACTCATCATGTACTGGCCAGATTTTGCCATGATGAGTTCCCAATAAGGTCGAAACCGGTCTACTGGATGAATTGCCTTTTCCACACTATACAATACCTAGTTTTAACTGGCAAATGTATGTACATAATGAGTCAGGAGTTTATAACAAGTTCGCAACCTTGATTAAAATTAATTATTGTCACCGCCCGCGTAACCAAACTTCGTTTAGTTATATAAATATTATTCTTTTTTAATCCACCCTATCTTGCGGATTAAACCTAAATGCTGATACATTGAAAATGGTTAGAGTTTTAAATTCATATTCGTATATGTTAGCAAAAAAGATATTCTGAAGTAGAAAATTTACAATTGTAGAACAGTCTCACCATGTTATGGCTTTATAATTTTTAAGTAATCTGTATTTTCCCAGGAAAACTAAATTACATATATTATTAACTGTCTTCTAAACGCCTTTTAAAATAATGATTTCGTATTCGTAGGATTTTATTCACGATAATGCATTCTAAATACTAGGAAAGAGATATGTGGGTTCTCTTCAGTCCACAAATATCCTTTAGTCGTCTGTGGTTTTGCTGCGGTCGACAATTTGGTTTTTATTGAGATTCGACGCGGAAATTCTCATATTATTATTCATAATAAAAATAAAAGTAATAATAGGTTTAATACTAAAATTGATAATAGTATTATTATTAATATTAATAGTATTAGTTGTAGTATCTGCTATAGTTGTAGCCGTAGTATAGTATTAGAACTGGTAGTAGTAGAAGTAGTTGAAGTTGTAGTAGTTATAGCAGTAGTACTATTTTTGTTAATATTACTCATAGTAGCGGTATTATTAATATTAGTAGTAGTGGTAGTATTAGTAGTAGTAGTAGTGTTTTAATAGTAGAAGTAATTTTATTATTAGCATTAATGAAAACGATGGCAATGGTTACGTTGAATTGTAGGATGATTAAATTTTAATAGAACAGTCCTGCTAGAATTATTTTTTTGTATTTCTTGAATACATAGACATTGGCCATTAAAGTTGGTAACTCTTTTTAAAAAATAAGAATTTAAAAAAATTACTTATGGTGTAACATTTCAACTTAAGCTTGCAAATGTAAATAACCAATAGTCTTAACCTTTAACTTGTCAAAAAAAGTGCGTTATCCGGCCTCAGCAACAAGTATCGCGAAATTTCGAGCTTAATTGTTCATAATTATACCTCGTAAAATATACACACAACAATTTAGTCTTTCAAATGATTCATCATACTCATATCAATTCTTGGTTCCAAATAATTTCTTGTATATTTTATCTGCCTAAAATATCGGGAACAAAACATTCATGCAGACAAAATAACACAAATTGATGCAGTCGCCAAATTAACACAGTACATATGCAATTTATTAATTTTCTCGCCTAAGATATATTATGTACTTTTAAATAATGCATGTGAAATAATATCAACCAGACTTCCCGTAGGATTTTTTCATATTTGCAACTGATAATTACCTACAAATCATATTAGCTACGAACGTGGATCAGGCCATATTTCATTCGTCTCGAGCAAATGTCGTGTTGTAATACGTAAATAATCATTGTCCGCAAGATCTACTGCCATATTAAATTTGAAATATTTAAAGTCAGTCAACATTTCGAATAACTACATTACAATTTGAAATTCCCAGTTAAAACTAGAAAGGAGAACAAACAGGTATCGCATTAATGCTTCCCACTAACCCACGATATACGTACAAGGCAAGAAAAAGTAAAACGAAAAAACAAAATTTCTATTTCTTTCTGTGTATGTTCAAACAAAAATATATATCTTTGTATTTTACAATTTTGCATCGCAACCATTTTATTTTCATCAAAACTAATATTATTCAACGTCAATCTTATTTGACCCTAAATAGAGCCTCAGCAAATTATTTGATAATATCTGATAAAGTCAATGATATTTTAGAGAATAATTATTTTAACCGTAAAATATATTTAGCAATGTGGTTTCTGCACGATTGTGCATGTCAGCAGCATAAATACCTATTAACATTTAGAGGCAAAACAAAAATATCTCGATTTTGTCATTAAATTTTCGACAGTCCTTATGAAGGCAATGCTAATGATTTAACATCAAATAACTAACAAATTTTGCACCAAGTGGCAAGTTTACATTTGAATCTGGTATTACTTTTTAACTTTTGGCAGAGATATACAAATTTTATTTTATTTTTATTTTAAAAGACGTTATACTCAATTTCTATGGGCGTCACATTTCGAGAAACAAATAATACGTTTACTAGGTCAACTCTGTTAAAAAGTTTTCGCAGGTAAAATTTCTATATAAAACAGCCTAAGCATATTAGAATATCCACAATTTCGCCATTACTGTCCAATTCACAATTTGATGTCATAACTATTATTAAAACTATGACGAATGCAGGCCAATTCATTGTAAAACTATTTACTTCTCTGTTAGCTAAGCGATAATTATTGATAAAATTTAAATTACTTTAAATTCGCTTTTCGAGCATGATATCAACAGCAAACCCATAGTATTTAACCGGACGCACAACAAAGCAAATCAACCGTCAGTCAAACGTACTGACATGTTACACTCTTCCAAGATTATCATCAGTACACGACAGCGAACTGACTAGCGGGAATCAAACAACTATTCTTCAGTTATGGTAAATCAGTTACGGGGTTGTCACCTATACTACGAATGGTGACAGTATTTATCCTGATAATTTGGTTAGCCTAATTATCTTTTTCACTTATCCGAAATGTTATCCAGGTATCAATGAAATCAAAATCTACCATCAATGCACAATATTTCGTTGTTAACATAAAACGACTAAAATGTTGGCATGTAATATAGCACTCTTCAACCAAATCATATTTGTTAACCGCATATAATCAATTCTGCTTTTGCAGAAAGTTTAATACCTGATAACTAAATTTATTCCACATTATAGAAAATTTTATTCCATTGATTTAATTTACATGTTTTTGTCACAATTAATATTAATTCAAGGTAGGATGTGGTGTTCGTATTGTTCTATAACTGCACTATATGCAAATTTATTTACTTTCGGTTTCCACATACTGGCTTCCTTGTCTGTGTGTTTTTGGTGCAATAAAAGTAAATAAATATGATTTAATAAGAAGTGATAAAAGTTCAACAATATGGCGCAACAAATTTATCGGTATGATGTTTAGTTTGAAAATGTCACACATTGGTTAGTTAATTCGGACGGTGGTTATGCTTTGTTCTGCGATTGGTTAAACACAAAGGTATTGGTGGTTACTTGAAGCTCGCAAACTTGCTTTAAGTAATTGCTACCAATACTCGCGAAATCAATGATTCATTAATTGAATACCTTATATTTAAGAACCAAAAGCTGCGAACTGTTTAACTTCATAACTAAGATATAAAAGAAACTTCATGACTGTGAAGAAGTTACGCAGCCAACATTTCCAGTCAAGTACAATCTATGCAATACAACTGGATATGAGAGCTGCATATCTTATTTCGTTTTCCCTATATATGCATTGCGCTTTGATCCTAGCCAGTCAGTTTGCCGTCATGCACTGATGATGATAATGAAAGTTCGAAACGCGTCAGTAAGTGTGATTGACTGTAGACTTGGTGCTTAGATGAAGTTGGAAAACTTGATTTGTATTATTTTTCCACCAGCTGAGCAATAAAAATTTTTCCTCTTGTGTAATCTATTCCGTTGTAAATTTATTTTTTAAATTATTTTTAACTGTATAGAAATATATTTTCACTTCTTTTTTAGTGCATTATGTGTAACGGTTCTATATCGAATTCAAACTAATTAACGAATAATTTCTTCTCATAAAGAAGCTGTCGGAGTCAATGTTGAACCAAATTTGACAAAAAATACAATGAGATCCAGCTGAGCATAATTCAAAATGGCTCTTCTTGATTGCCAGTTATCTAATTATAATGTAAGAACTAACAACTTCACTTCAAGCATTCTATTCATTCGTCACCAGGCCCCTAGCAGAAAAATTCCTAACTTTATTCAAACATTTTCCTGCATACGCTCGATATTATGACATTAAATGATGCAAAATTTATAAAAAATACCAAACCACTATCCGGTAAGAGTTGGATTTCTGGTGCAATGACCATTTGTGCTTCTAAATAATGGAAGTAAATGGATTGACTAGTTGTATTTTGTGATTTCTTTAATATAATACAATTTTCACCTGGGCTTCTGATTTTTCTAACTTTTCTAGGAATTATAAACACGATGCAGAAGGCAGCGCATGAAGTTCGTAAGCTAGAACGATTTCTTCCTAATTGAGCACTAATCAATAGTTGCCAAATGGCAACCGCAATTCATGTGTCAAAATGGATTTTTCCTAATGGAGCACTCTTCAGTAATATACAAATATATCACGAAAGGCTACATTTTACAGCATCCGAGAATCCTAAACTAGTTTATTTGTATAGATAAACAATTTATATCAAAGGAATAAACATATGTTGCCGGTATGAACTACAGATTACATAAGTTAAGAACCGCAATTAAACTGTCCTAACGGTTTTGCCCGAATTGAGCAACTTATCAATAGTTTTCAAAATAAGTAGAAATTACTATCTTTTATTGAAGTCGGAAAACGTAGTCTAGTGTAATTTTACAAATGAAAAAAATTTCAAATGAATATGCATATGCAGCCTGTATGAACAGTTTTGTCCTAAAAGAGCGCACATCATAAGTTCCCCCATTAAACTAGGAATAGTTCACTATTTCAGCAGCCGAGAAACGTAAACTAATATAATAATACAATACAGTGCTTGTATGTACAACAGATTACATAAGAGAGCCACAACAGATCCCGTGCCAAAACGGTTTCGTCCATATTGAGCACTCATATGTATTGAAGAAATTGATAAGTGATGACTAAAGTTTAAAGCAACTGTGAATCGCAAACCAGTTTAATTATACAAATGTACAATTTACCTCAAATTTTTATTAATATTCTGCTGGATTGAGCGACAGATTACATAAGATAACAACGCAATTCATCTTTCATAACGGTTTTGCTCTAAATAAGCACACATCAGTAGTTGACAAAAAAGATTAGGAATAGCTAATCACCACAACAGCAAGGGAACATATGCTATTTTAAGAGTACAAACAAACTATATATATCAAATAATTTTCAATATGATGCCGATATGATCTACAGATTGCGTAAGGTAAAATAAGCAGTCCGTTTACCAGACCGCATAGGTCCTTATTTGGCACCCATTGGAAGTAGCCAAACAAATCGGTGAGAGCTAGCAGGAATGCCAGCCGAAGACAAGACTATTTATATATTACGAGCACAACTGTCAATTAAAGAAATATTTTGTCGAATTAAACTAAACACTGCATGCGATAACAAGTTGTCTTCATCTACAAGATATGTTTCGTCATTATTCGGCACGCATCATTAGTATTCAAATAAATCGGAAAAGATGCTAACGGGAAACGAACTGAAGGAAAAACTAGCCAGAAACAGCAATTTGGTATGAAATTCAAAATAAAATGCAGTGTCCAACTTCAATTGTTAAGAAGAAAGGTAGTATGATTACACGGAATAATCAAATTTAGAATTTCGACCGTGGGAATTCTGACTACTATTGCTGATATATAAAAGAGGGCCAAACCGTTCTGCTAGGTCAGATGCGTATGCTATTTTGTTTACTGTTTAATTTATACCGATAACATTTACCATCAAATCTTACCACTACACTATAATTAGATATATGCTGAAAAGTTAAAATCCTTTATTTCTTACCCAGTTCTGGCGAAATTTGCCCACCACCGCATGATACGATCGCTCAGTTCACGTTCTTCCGAGGTGAATGAGTAAAACGTTTTCTGAAATTCATTTGAGTAGGGCATTCCAAACACGTATTCAATCTCATATCCGTGCATAACTCCGGTCCATTTAGGAATAGGCCATGACTCTGTTGCCTGCCGAAACTCATAGAGGTAAACACTGGCACCAGGAAGACGGGCCACGGCATCAGCAAATTCCAATGTCGGGCAGCGAAAGTCCAAATCACCAGCTAATTGATCGAGACGTGACATTATCTTGTACGAGGAATTGTCAAAAAAATTCACAATAAATTTCAATTATTTTAAAGGCAATATTTAAAAAAATAAAAAGCCAATTGTTTCTAAAGTACATATCATTAATTCATCTGAATAAAATTTTACATCAGCTTGCTCCCATTTATATATATATATATATATATATATATATATATATATATATATATATACTGCGCAAAAGGCACAGATTCAAAATTAGCAATCGTTGATAATATTGAGAAATCCCTATAATGATTTCAAAAGATATACGTTTCAAACTAATTTGTACATTAATTGACATATTTAAATCTGATTCCTATCGCCTACAGACATTCAATAAATTGAACAATTTCAATAATTGGCTCAGTTAAATTTAAAAATTGGGTAAGCAATTATGCTTTTGAGCAATACTTGATTGCGCGGGTTGCAATAACAGCTCCTTTTTTCAAGATTTCAAACATGAGATCAAAGCTAGTCCATTTGTAACTAACATGTCGCATAACATTGAGAATATTGGCATTCGGCCGTTATCTTCACTTAACCTATCTTCAAAAAATCAAATTAATTAAGCTGGTTAGGGGGACGGGCGCATCTTGATATTCCATGATCATCAATAAAGAACTATGCTTAGCTGACTGACATGGATCAAACCGCAATGTGTATATGAGGCGAATGAAACTAGATACGTGACTCTCACGTCTAGTAGCTTCGTCTGGAATGTTCCTGACTGTAAATGGAGATTCAAAATTTCTTTTCAGTCATAAATATCAACTATTTACAACTTTCGCTGCTGAGGCATAATTGAAAAATATGGCATTATTAAAACCATTTCCATAACATACGGCTACTGTTTTAATTCTTACGTGAGAACAACATATCTAATTTTACTTTTTTCATACGAGCATTGCAATTTCATCATCGCTAGTACGTTTGCCGCATTTGTCTGTCGAATACAACGGGGAGTCGACATATATCAGTACGTGTGACGGACTATAATTTTGCTTTGTTTTATACAATGAAGTTCGTGCTTCAAACTTCATTCAAAACATTGTTATCCTCCTCCATTAAATCAATGGCTGTTTATTTTACAGAACAGCAATTGAAAAATTCCAATTTATATGGTCAAACTCCATGTTATACATGCCATTTTTAAAGGAAACATTTATGTTGGTATATTCTCACCTAATTAATTTTTCAGCCGTCTGAATAGCAAACAGATTAGTAACACGAAATGTCACTCCGAGTTCTACTTCCGTATAATAATAGTCAGTTCTATTTAAGGCGTATTAAATTGTTATTTATGAAAGCATTTTATGATTGATTGCTAGAATTTCTTTCTTCGCACACGCCAATTGGTCATGAGAAATTATCTTTAATTGTTTGAACGAGATGAACACGTTTGTGTTGAATTTGGCGTAGGCTGTTGTGAGAGGAATTGAATTATCTTAAGCGAAATGAAAACATTTTCTATGCTTAAAATTCGAATAGAAAAAAATTCAGAGAAGAATGACAAAAGTTGTTTTAATTTCATTCCCAATCGTGCCTGGGGACGCATCGAAATATCTTTATTGTTCCTTTATAAAGGAAACTGATTACGCTCTATTTCCAAATAAACAGAGACGCCGAAAACAGATAGAAATAAAATTAAACAATCTTGCTCCGTCTAGACAATTACTATATAAAATAAGTTTTCAGTTAATACTTAGAGAATTGTGGTATTCAACACTCATATATATATATATATATATATATATATATATATATATATATATATATATATATATATATATATATATACTATATTTATACACAAATATATACATATTAATACACATTTACATGTACAATACGCATCGTCGCCTGTGACTGACAGTCATTTTACTATGACGTTCGATTGGTTAAATACATTTGGTTTGGTGTATCTATCACGCTCACAAAATACATTTGAATAAACATCAAGAAGTTTGAGGAGAAAAAGTAAAAAGTTATGTTTTGCGTACAAATTAAACTTAAGCGTAGGCATATAATAAACCAGAATTTACTTCATGGCAGAAATACATAAGGCGTACTTTGACACATCGGAAGGGAAATCGGACTTTGCTGTTATTGTACTAATAATGTTATCTAAATTATGCTTTTATGAACTAATTAGGGTATTAACATATACATTTAAATTTGACAATATATCATATGAGAAGAATATATCCGGCAACATTCGCACAGGACTTTAAAGATTATTTACGCTTTCAAAATGTTTCGAAATTCAACGTAGGTTTACTAGATGACAAGAGGCCTGACGTTTTCGGGGTAATTCGGCCTTGTTCAAAGACGGGCGTTAAAATTCACGTAACAGTGCACACATAAATAAATTTCAAAATTTTATTGTGTAAAAAATGTTTTACTTATTATTTTAGTTAACTGAAAACCGATTGTGTATAACATTTATGGCGATGTTCATTTTATTATGTCAATATGAACTAAAGCCTTAGAACTACTTAAAGTTAGCTCATTGTCTTTAAGTAACAAATCGAAGATAGTTAGCTAATAAGATGTTCACTGGCCGGTGACCGGGAATTTTCGAAGCGATTTTATTATTTCCAAAACACGATCGAAATATTGAATCACGCTATTTAATGACCAATGCTTTGTATACGCATTGCGACTTGATCCTCATCACTTTTAATCTAGGTTGCAATCCTGATACAAACACCTGACCCAGTAGATACATGCATTACTCAGTATAAACTAAGTATCTTATAGTGTAGAAAATAAAATTTATCCAGAACACCGGTTTCATTCTTATTGTAAACTCATCCCGTACTTTCCATAATTTGCCGATGACTAGGCTCGAAACTGGTTACATCTTCGTCGGAATCTGGTACTCTAACCACTGAGCCACCCTGCCGAACACTGCAGAAAATTTTCAGCTATATACAAATTAATGTTTCTTGGTTAGCTTTTCCGTTAGATCAAGCCTATATAACATCTCTTTAGCCCTAGACTTACAACTAACAATCCTCAATCTGTCATTAATGAACAGATAAGACGAAGCATGATCCTCATTAGTCAGTTTTTCGTCGTGCACTGGTCTTGACCATGGGCGTGCAAAACGAATCGGTCCGTGTACCAAACGGTAGTCATGTTAGGTTTTGAGACTGGTTACTTATTAAAGAATTGCAGCACGCTAAAGCCAGCATCCTACATAGACATTTGCACGTTGTAGATGGGTTATTGTTTCTTATTTATTGTTTTATTTTTCTTATAATTATTTTCTAGGTTATCTAAGATATTTCAGAATCTACTTAGATTTAAATTGGTTTTGGTCATGCAAAACATAAAAGGAGGCGAAATTTATTGATGCAGGACAATCTCCTTCATGTTTAAACGAATATTGTTTGCGCGGGCGGTGATAACATTTACTAAAATCAAGGTTGGGAACTTGATATAAACACCTTATCTAGTATGTACTCATATATGTCAGTATAAACTAATAATTGTATAGAGTAGAAAAGAGAATTCATCCATAGACTGGTTTCGTTTTTATCGGAAACTCATCAGGTACTGGCCCCAATATTCCGCGGACAGGGCTCGAACCTGGTCACCTTTGCTTTGGAATCTCGTGCCCTAACCACTGAGCCACGCTGCCGCATGTTTATGTTGAATATTTTCCAAAAGCTACTTCTATCTTCTTCGATTGAAATACTTCATTGGCCGCATTCACCTCAGGTGATATTCCTATTTTGTGACAAATAAGGATGCGCGAATTTTTTAAAATGAATCAGTAATATATTTTATATCCATCAACTAATATTTAAATTTCCTATTGGAAATGTTCATAATTTTTTGCTCTATAAAGTTTTGCTATGGAAATAAATTTATTTGAAACGATAGGATATCTGTTAGGCTTCTATTATAACTTGATCACGAGCCACCCGATGATACATTAGAAGTTTTCATTTCAAATGCCATTAAAAGTTGGACATACTCTTTTCGGTCGATGAAGAAGGACATTTATTATACCTTTCGGCATTTCAATTATGTATACAGAGCATCGTACTAATTATTATTAACAATTATTCTGCTCCTAAATTTGTATATCACTATAAAGTCAGTTGTAAGAGGTTGTCTGGACGTAATTGATAAGCAGCCAAATTCTTTAAGTGGTTTAATAGAATATATAAAATATTCCAAATATAAGGTTTTGAAAATGACACAATGTTTTTAGCTCAATAGGGTAGGAATGTTTACTATTACCTGTTGACGTTTCTCAGTCCCTCTCTACTATAACATTTTTACCTATGCTTGAAATACATTCTACCCCCATGTGAACTAATACTTATCATATTTTCATTGCAATAATTATAATACTTGTAATTGTTAAATGTATTTCGATATAATTGTAAGAAAAATGAATAGTATTATCTACATTTGGAGGAAATTACTTGAATATTTTAAAAGATTAAAAATGTAATCCATCAAACAAACAGTCTGCGTTTTCTGAAAAATTAAATCTGAACACCTTCCAGAATCTTTATTTAGCATATATAGTGATTTGGTTTCGATATCGTGTTGCAGGAGATTTATATAAATTTATGTCCATTAGTGTGTTGACCAAATTAATTGTTTTCTTTTTTCAGAACTACTTATGTCCCTAAGTCAAGATATGGCTTTCACGTGTGAGCGTCAACAAAACTGTAAATCTTGTCACGAAAGCGTTTTCGTCCAAATCTGAAAGCACATTAGAACAGAAATAATATTTATAAGAAATCTTACTAACGTCACATTATTCAAAGATATTTAATCTTGTGAAATAAAATATACCTCCTCAAATATCATTGCAACATCATATTTACATATTTTCGAAGAGCAAACCCATGGTAAAGCTTCAATGCATTGAATCATAGGAATTAAAAGTCTTAATAAAAAGAATAATAACAAAATAAAATGATTGATAGTGACAATACCAATTTCAATTTTATTAATATTACTGATTATGCTAATACTAATACGACAATCACTACTACTACTACTACTACTACTACTACTACTACTACTACTACTACTACTACTACTACTACTACTACTACTACTACTACTACTACTACTACTACTACTACTACTACTAATACTACTACTACTACTACTAATAATAATAATAAGGCTGATATCACTACTAATATTACTATAACTTTTCAACTACTGGTACCGGTAATAATAATACTGCTGGTACCACTATTATTAATATTGCTACTAATAATAATACTACTATTAATTTTTAAAGAATAATAATAACAATAATAAGAGCAATAATAATCACAATAATAATAATAATAATAATAATAATAATAATAATAATAATAATAATAATAATAATAATAATAAAATTTAACTGTATACCAAAGATAAAAGTTAAATTGAGGTTTACGAAGCTGGTCGAATCTTTTATTAATAACAAGATTGAAGTTTCAAACCTATCGTAATAAATCATTTCAATAGACAAGAAAATTTCCTGTCCAGTAAAGGAATCAAATTTATCTTTTTGATATGCAAATCTATGATATCGTATTAGGAATAAACTAAATATAATAATATAATAAATAATAATAAATATTTTCATGTTTAAAATTATTAGGATATTTAGGCTAATTCTATATAAGAAATAAAAACTGTTCATTCAAAAATTTGATTCTTTCTTATGTTTTTTTATTTGCCAAATTTTACATTATTGAGAAATATTAAATAAACTGCAATATCTCTCTAATAAAATTCATTATATTACCAAGATCTGATTCTACCGAAATGGCGTTTCCAAAAAACAAATCCAGCTTGCTTTTTTGGACTGTTGACCAAAACTAAAATTACCATTAATCATCATCTATGGAAAAAGTAAATTACAAAGCATAATCCCAAATTTGGAGGACGTGCGTTATCGGAGAATAAACTTATCCATCATACTGATGTATTTGACACACAAAAGTAAGCGATGATAATTTTGCTACAGCATATATATTTAATAAATATTTTTATTAATGCTAGAAATAGAAGATCATTGAATTGCCTATTTTGGTGTCAGGTTAAATAATTTTAAGTTCACATAAAAAGCTTACAGTAAAAATCTAATGAGACGCAGTACGCATGAGCAAACTTCATTTTCAAAAAGTCATCTAAATGCTCACAAGTGAATATTTAGATGTCACTTACTCCACCAGGCCTTGTAGAATATGCGTACTGAAACTAGTCATCTGTGATCAATAGCGAACTACGCTTGCAGTATAATGAAATCTTGCAAAACTCACTTCTTATAATTAAGAATTAAAAAGGTGCACAAGGACCAAAGTATTCATTTATAACATTAAACACATTGTATTTCATTAAAAGTGACTGTAAATGAAATATTTTGCATACATTAACTTAACAGTGTGATATAAAGTAGTTTCACATCATTACTTAATGACAAATACGTGATTTAGTTAAATATGTACGGAAACGTGTTAATTTCTCAATTAATATCATAATTTCTAATTGTATAGTAAACAAAAACGGTTGAGAAATAGGTATATTTTAAAATGTATTTTGCAAATTGTGTTAACTTTAATACTTTCCTGCAATTAATATTTATGAACATTATTTTGAAAATTTAGCACGATGTTAATCTGTACTCTATTGTAAATAAGGAAAAGTCAAAAATTCAAAGGAAGTAAATTTTAATAATAATAATAATAATAATAATAATAATAATAATAATAATAATAATAATGAAAAATTCTTTTCTGTTTAACATGTCAGTTTTCTGTTCAAACAAAAGTGCAAATACTAAATTCAAATGTTAAACAAAAGCATACATTCACCGTTAAGTTTGTGAATGAATATGCGTCTCTTTCTGAAGAGGCCGATATAAATTCCATTCAAATTAAATAACACAAGGTCCAAAACAAACAAAAATATATCAACCGAATCCAGTCAAATAACTTTAAATATTTTTTACATTTGAAGTTGGTAAACTCCAACAAAAGGCGTTGTAAAATCTTATTGATACAAGATATTACGTCAGGAAGATTTCAATTTTTTACTTTTAGCAATTATGCATTTTAATGCAGAATTTCTAAAAGTCAAGAATAGACGACTGGGTCATTATGTATGGATCACGGATCAATTTATTACAAAGAAAACAAAAAATCCGTATGGACTGATCCAATATTACGTGAAAAACCTCTAGTTATCCATAATATACAATTCAACAGACCAGATCCAAATTTATTTTTATAACGAGAAAAATACGGAATGTAAGTACAAACCAACGCTTTAAATTGGTAAATGATTTAACGCTGATTAATGAAAGAAATAATCTTTTGTGATCTACACAGCCCTTTTGTGGATTAAATATTTCGCATAACATTGTAAGTGTTCAAGATAAAATTATTCTTATGAGACACTCATAACTATAGAATACTAGTGTATCCAATGCCTGGACTCAAGATATTCACGAAATAAAGTTGCATAATTTTTTGACCTCGATAGATAATTTGTATTCAATATTAAATGCGAGGCGCAAAAAAATTTAAAATATGCATGTGCTTCGTTTGATGAAAATATTGTTGACAAGATGACAGGTTGTAAATTTGTTGATGTTCTTAAAAAAATTATTTGTTTCAATTGAAACATACGAAACGTGAATATTTCGAATTTTGTAAGTTTATCGGCAGTAAAAATTTAGTTTCGTAGTAAATTTATAAAACCTGTAAATTATTAATAATATTGCCGTTCTACTTAAATGCGTTAATGCAGTTTTGGTCAAAAAATTAATCGAAATATAACATAAATGTATAGCGCTACTTTTCCACTTGGCACATTTCTTTTCCAAATTAGGATGACAGAATTATAAAATTTGAAGTCTTTTTTTCGCTCTGTTATATACATAAGTGTTTTTATAGTCTTATCATAAATATTGAGAATGCTAAAATGCTTGTTCCGTTTCAAATGAGAGCAAGTTTGGCAACACTTATTATTTTAGATTCATTGCATTATTTAATATACCAGTCAATCTTAGGTTAAGAAATTAACGGCCGGTATGCTAGATGAGTTGGCTAAGACATAACGGATTATTATATTTTTATTTTTATTTGATTGTATAATAAGCACAATTAATTATTATGTCATACTTTTTTTGTTTTATATAATAACCAGCATAAATGGATTCATAGCACATTTTCAAGTTTAACAAATAAGCCGGACTGGATCAAACAACTGCAATAGTTTTCGAACAGGAAATTCGCCTTCAGAAATATCTTTTGTCGTGAAATACTGAATTTAGTAGAAATGCGGAGCAATTGACAAATAGCAATCCATTCTCTTAAGCTGAAAATGCAAATTAACTTTCGCGGTCTCCAGTTTGTAAGTAGATAGTGTTTAGCTTTATGCATACCTGTAAATGAATTATGTTAAAGAAATATTTACTTGAATAGATTTTTGTCTACATTAAATTTTCTCTTTTAAAAACGACAAATAATAACTTCCCTTTGAATCAATTGTGAGAGCTTCAGATGAACACTACTCATTTGTATATACCCAGTCGCACATCATAGCAAGACAAAACAAAAGTCACATGCACTGATGCGTTTCAACCTCCGACAAAATTCATCACAGCACGACAACACACCATCCAATTACGATCGAACGGCAATGCGTTTATTAGTTGCGAAAATTTAATTATGCATAAATAGTACTTGACAGAAATGTCGGCGGCACAGTTTCTATGCAGCCACATACTTGAACTGTTCAGCTTTTATGTAGGTTACACGTTTAAACAGTTATTGATTGCGCGAATGAGAAATAACTCTTTCCAAAGAGCTTAGGCTCTTGTGAGCTCCACCATTCCACTGTATTTAACCTGTCGCACATTATAAGAAAGCGACTGTTGGACACAAGTACTGACACGTTTCGAATTGACACATTAATCATGATCATAGCACAACGGAAAACAGACTTATGAACGTCGATTCAAAATGCATATAAAAGTTATGAGAAACTAGATAATTTGATTCACTACGTAGTTCTCTTATAAATTTCCCTTTCTTCCTGTCAATCTATTTGTGTTCTTATTTACAGATTATTCTACATACAATTGTGCTTTCTGAAATCTAATTTAACAAACACGTTTTCACTCACGGATAAAACTTGTGTGGCTTTAGTGAAAGCATTTCATCGCTATATGACAAGTAAAATTTTGAAAGTAATTATAAGTTCAAAAAGAACAAATTCTGAAAATGATTAACAATTACGGCCAAATGAAACACATATCGGCTAACTGCATTCGACAATTAAATGAATACTGGTTGGGCGGATGGTGATAACAATTACTTTAATCAATGTTGCGATCTTGATTAATTACTTACATATGTCAGTATAAACTAAGAATTGTATAGTGTAGAAACGGCAATTTATCCAGTAGACCGGTTTCATCCTTATTGGAAACTCACCACGTACTGGTCAGAGTTTGCCGCGAACAGGGCTCGAACCTGGGCACGTCTGCTTCAGAATCTGGTGCTCTAACCACTGAGCCACTCTGCCGCACACTGCACTACACAAAATTTTCAGTTATATACTAACTAATGTAACTTGGTTGGTCCATTTTTCCTTTAGGTGGAGCTCATATGGCAGCCATTTAGACCCAAAGTTCCAAATTAACATAAAAAATCCGTCATTACTGAACAGACAACAAAATACATGTGGAGTGGTATTGAAATGAATATTTATATAATCAAACGAATATTGGTTTGAGCACCTGATTCCGAATCACACGTGCCCAGGTTCGAGCGCTGTCCGTGGCAAATTGTGGCCAGTAGTTGAAGAATTCCTATTAAGGACGAAACCGTTCTACTGGAGGGAATTGCCTTTTCTACACTAAACAATTTTTAGTTTATACTGACATATGTAAGTAATTAATAGGTCAGGTGCTTATATCAAGATCGAAACCTTGATTATAATAACTGCATTCGATGGAAAATTAAAATTATAATCTTATTTCAAGCAGCACTATTTCTTTAGCACCAATTGTCATAATTAAACTAACATCAACAACAAATTGTGTATAAAAACTTTCTTCTCTTTACTTCAATGAGTACAAAAACCTTTTTTTTAAATAGTCATATTTTCACAACTCCATTTTCATGCTGTCTTTCGAAAAATTCAAAATCCTTTGCTGAATCATTAAAATATTCAAAATCATTTTTTTTTGGTAAAACTCTACCGTGTTTTTCACATTTTGGGCATTTCACATCATTATATTGCGAAGTAACAAGCATTTACAAAGTAAATACTATATGCAGCGTTAAGCAATGACCAATACCGACTAAATGTCACGCTTTCATGCCTTTAGTCAATTAGTTAACTTCCATAGAACCTTATTTCCGTGCAAAAATAAAAAGTAATCCCATAAGATTCAATAACCGTTTATCCTTTATTTTTCCTTAAGTTTCCACAAATGAACATATCTTTCCATATATATTTTGAAAGGTGAAACAAAGCTGAAAAGTTAAACGTGGAATGAGTGTACAAAAAGTAAAAAGCAATTAATTGCGTTAATAACTTCCACTTCAAAATCAATGCCAGAACATGCTTTTCCTACCTGCATAAATCCGCCGGCATTTGTTTATCTGCGAAGCTTCGTATGTGGCTAGCTCATTTCTGTACTAAGTAATTCGCTCAACTGCTACATCTGAATGACAGACATACGATTTTTCAACTATATGTTTCGTGATTGGAGACTTGTATTCACCATTTGATTTGGAACATTCAAATGTGTTGCAAAAACATAAATTATCAACTGTCTTCTGCTGTTTTTCAAGAAATGACAGATCTGACGATCCAGATTCAAAAAGTAACAAATATATTAAAGAAAAAACTATTTGATGTCAAACGGCTGTCTCCGTCAATTTGTTGTGTCAAATATTATAAATAAAAAGAATCAGATGTGTTTGATATCAGAAAAGATATCAATTTGCATCATCAACCCTTTTTAAATGGATGCTCTGTCCCGCCAAACTCAAAGGTAAGTTGAACAAGGATTAACATGCACATTTTATGCAGCTAAACTACAGCCGGACTTAAGCAAACAGAAATGCACATTCAGCTATTGAGCTTGAATTGTAAATAATGCATGTAATCGATTGGTTGCTTAATTATTTCACAATTTCACATTCAAATTTTGATGCTTAGTTTCACCTTTCAAGTTATATATATATATATATATATATATATATATATATATATAGATATATATATAAGGTTCGCATTGTCTAAATACTTATTAACTTTTTATGCAATTTCAAACAGAATCAAAACGCGATCAGTGTGAATCTTGCAAAACATTTGGGGCTATCACGTGTGCCGAATTTGTTTTGCTCATATAATTTGTCGAACAGACGTGTAGGTGTTTATAGCCTGAAGAATTCCGAAAAGCGGAAAATGAAACATTTTAATCGAAAAAATGACTGGTATGTCTGATATTTTGCCCTTTTTTGACAAAGTAAACCTTTAGGACGTCTGGTTAATTATTTTCCTACGCACAAGATATTTTAACATTTTTAAATTGGTTCCCGTCTTTGTATTCCCCAAATTTTTTATTATTCTATATTCGATTTCGCGCTTTGCTGTATCAAATTGCGATTGATCAACCAATTTAAATAATAGTTCACAGCATATCATAATAGTTGAAATGTGTATAGTATAAATAATTCTAGTAAAGAGATTTAATCTCTCCACTATTTTCGAAATTGGTATGGAAATCAAGTAAGTTTACCAAGTAGCGTAGAAGAATCCGTATGAAGCATGCATATTACCGCAGTTGAAATATCTTAGTTATGGAATTTGTTCAAAGATTAAATCATAGATAAGCTATTTAAATTCGATAAATTTGTAAAACACCGGCTAAGAACATATTCAGTACGACATAAAGTATAAAAATACAAACAAAATAATATATCAAAGGTTATGTTGCGTTTTGATTATTCAAAATACATATAGTCTAACAAGCCATTTTCCAGATATATTCTATCATTACCTTTAATGAACTGTTGTGTGCCATTTATAATAGAACTGTTAAAGCAAACAATCAAACAATAATTGATTGCGCGGGTGGTCGTAACAGTTCTTTAAATCAAGTTTGCGAGCTTAATGTAAACACCAATCCCATTGTTTTTAACCAGTCGTCGAACAACATAACAAAACTACCGCCAGCCGCAACGCACTGACGCGTTTCGACCTTCCATGATCATCATCAGAGTACAACGGCAAACTAACTAGCGAGGATCAAACCGCATTGAATATATATGGAAATCAAATTTAGATAGGCGGCTTTCCCCTCTAGCACTCTCGCATACATTGAACTTGACTGGAAATGTCGGCTGCATAATTTCTATGCAGTCACGAACATTAACTGTTTGTAGCTTTCGCCACATATAAACATATAAGCAATACAATAAAACAATAATTGATTGCGCGGGTGGTGGTAACAATTCTATAAATCTAAATTTTATTTCCATATATATTCAATGCGGTTTGATCCGCGATAGTCAGTTTGCCGTCGTAGTCTGATGATGATCATGGAAGGTCGAAACGCGTCAGGTGCGTGTGTTAGTTCGACGACTGTTTGCAAGGGATAGATTTACTTCAAGCTAAACTGTTTAAGATTACCACCACCGCAACATTAATTGTTTGCTTATATATGTATATGTGGCGAAAGCTGCAAACAGTTAATGTTCGTGACTGCATAGAAATTGTGCAGCCGACATTTCCAGTCAAGTTCAATGTATGCAAGACTGCTAGAGGTGAGAGCCGCATATCTAAATTTGATTTCCATATATATTCAATGCGGTTTGATCCTCGATAGTCAGTTTGCCGTCGTACTCTGATGATGATCATGGAAGGTCGAAACGCGTCAGTGCGTTGTGGCTGGCGGTAGTTTTGCTATGTTGTTCGACGACTGGTTAAAAACAATGGGATTGGTGTTTACTTCAAGCTCGCAAACTTGATTTAAAGAATTGTTAAAGCAAACGTTTGTCAAACATATTTAATAATACGAATTTTCATTTTCTACCGAATGAAAAATAGATTGCGATTTTACATTAAATACGTAAAGTTTAGCCCGTATTTGATAACAGAAATAAGGATTCGACATGAGGTTTTTGTTGTAAAAATGAGCTTGTTAAATCCGTCTCTTGTTCGAATTTATGTCATTAATCGATCTTAACATCTTCATCCTAATTTAATTTGTTGAAAAGCAAGATTTAAAACTAAATGAATGTTACGACGCTATTCACCTGGTCTCGTATAGTTTGTGAAAAACATTTAATTGTCTAAACTATCAAGAAAATTATCTGTTATTCCAAATTGACAAAACAAATTATATTGTATCATAAATTTGTTGGGAAACAATTCAACACAATGAAATTAAATCGGCCGATTTTCTTTTCTGTCAGATCACGCCTATATTGCGATATCGATTACACTTTGTATGTATAGACAATTTTTGGAAAGCAAGGTGAATTAAGTTAGTTCAGATCCAAGTTTTATACAACAATAGACAGGAAACTAGTAGCACAGATACTAAAACACATAAAACGCACTCTATCGCAAAACAATTTCAGCAGTTTCCATTCAATTCATATTCAGACTTCTTTTATTAATTAGTCGATGATTTGGGGTGTTGCATACAACATCATTCGCTTTGCATAACAAAACTACAATCAGACAAATCCATACGACTTGCCACACCCGACAAAGTATCAGGAGTTGTTATACGTAAAAACGATGCTTATGGGAAGCCAATGAAAGACATTATAAATGATCAATCTAAATTCAAACAAGACATCAAACAGAAAGATGATTCAACAAATATCGAATATTAAAAAAAAATGCAATTATGAAAGAGATGGAAAAACACGTTTAATTCCGATATTGGATCAAAACTCATAGAAAACATCCAAAAAGCAAACCCCGTCGGAACAAACACAGCAGGATTTTACGACAAACCAAAAACATATAAAGCCTTGACAGCCTCAGGAGCTCCTTCGATACGACCCATCATGTCAATGACGAATGCCCTGCAGCATAAACCAGCGAAGTTTCCCTGTAACATACTTCAATAAATACTAAATATCATAAACAAAAACAATACCAAGGACTCTTTCGAGCTAGCGGCTGAACTAAAGGGGAAAAACATTCTACAGAATAAAATGGTCTCACTTGTCGTCTCATCCTTATTTATGAACATTCCACTGGAACAAACAACGACAATCTTGTGTGACCTGATTATAAATGAGTTTGACGATTATCTAATAGACACCAAAGACATCAAAGACCTCATATTATCATGTACAAAAACATGCACTTTACATTTGAATGGAGATACTACCGTCAGGTCAATGGTGTAACTATGGGAAGCTGCATTGCACCCCTCCTGAGTGGTGTATACATGAATCAGCTTATAAATAAGAGCCTAAAATTTATAATTGTCCAGTGCGAACTCTACAGAAGGCTATGGATGATATATTATTGTTCATTCCAGAATCAGCAGACCCATTCGAAATTCTTAAGCAAGCCATTGGAGCCGATCCAGGCATTAAATTCCCTCTCGAGGTAGAGAAATACAATAGTTTTCCCTTCCTTGACACGAAGTTACTCAAGAAGAAATTGAGGATTTGACACTGACCATACACGGAAAATCCACGTTCACCGGGCAATAAATTCATTACAACATCAGTGTGCCAAAATACCACAAAAGAAACTTAGTTGTCAACCTATGAAACAGAATCAGGAAGATCTGCTCTGAACACAAGATCGAGGAAGAACTGGGCTACCTAAAGAAAATTTTTCTATTGAGCAACTACTTATAGAGGCTCATTGATGTCAATATCGGACCACGACAGGTTCGCACTAGAGAAGATACTTTCAAGCAGGTTTTTCTTAACTTACAATTTAGAGGCGATGTAGCGGCCTCAGTAATTGCCCGGCGGCTGAATAGAATAACTAAGTATAATTTACCCAGTGTAAAAGTTAATATCACATTTAGCACACAGAGAACCAAGAGGTTGAATGCCAAAGATCAATTGCCAATTCTCTCCAAATCATTCATAGTCTACAAATTCTCATGTATGTTCGGTGCGACATATATTTGACGTAGGACGAATCAATTGATTATCAGATTCCAGCAACATTTACTGCAGAAATTGATTAAAAAAGACTTGGCACCGTCAGGAATATCAGCCATTTTCGATCATATATTGGAAACGGCGCACCCAGTAAATTTGGCCATTTTCTCAATTTTTATGTAAAGCAAAATCAGAAAAATTATTATATATTTTAGGTGTCCTTCATATAAAATAACAAATACCGGGCCTAAATATTCAAATGTTTCATCAAAATGATAATGTAATTTACTGGCCACGAATCACAAAATCCAACAACAATTTATTAGAATGCAGGCAAGGCCAAACACCCCCTCGATCAGACTCAAAAAACTTTCAATCGGATTGATAACAAACTGAAAGGGAAAAAACATCTGCACATACGGATACTGAAATTTCGAAACAATATGAGCATTCAACACTGCAATTCGCACCTGCGCTGTTACCAAGTGGAGAAAGAAAAATTTCGGAACAAGGGGAAACGAAAGCTTAAAATCGGAAAAATAACATTCCTACAAGTAACAGCCAACAATTTGACATATTGATTTTCAAATTGTTTGTTTGATGTGCTCTCCATTGAAAAAGATCTCCATATCCGGAGATCGAAATATATGGAAAAATCAGGTAGACAGCGGATGCAAACAACTCAGAACGAGAAACAGGTAAGCAATGCGAACTGTTGGTTAACTCTCAAGCCATCAATACAATAATGACCAAGTCTCTGACATCACTTTGCAATACAGCGAGAAAGACGTTTACATGCAAATAGGCACACACAGACACATATTCATACACACTTATTAACCAGCCAAAACAAGAAATATAAGTCAAACCGAGTCAGATTTGTTGCCACTAAAATAATCAAACGAAAACATAGAATAGACAATACAATTTAACAATAATTGTTTGCGCGGGTGGTGGTAACAATGCTTTAAATCAAGTTTGCTAGGTTGAAAGAAACACCAACCCCATTGTATTTAACCAGTCTTCGAACAACATAACAAAACTACCGCCAGCCGCAACGCACTGACGCGTTTCTACCTTCCATGATCATCATCAGAGTACGACGGCAAACTGACTATCGAGGATCAAACCGCATTGAATATATATGGAAAACATAGAATGTATATAAATGAAAGATTGTAAAGTGAAATTTAGTAATCTTAAAATAAATGGCCATAATCCACTTTGATATCAATGTGTTTTTTCTTGCTAATTAGAAATATACTACGTAATATCTATATATATATATATATATATATATATATATATATATATATATATATATATATATTCCTTTGGTTGCGGAGAACTAATATATATGCAATTGTGTATTAGGTATTGCGTATCTAGTATCAAATTAGTTCACGTAGTACCAGAACTGTATATCAAAGTCAGCATGAATAAATGAAAAAAGTTCATGTAAACGTGGGTTTCGTGTCTTCTAGCTTTATCCCCTTTACTGGCTCATTGTTAATTTCATATAGTGAGTTTGCTTTAATATCGAACTTACGTAGATTTATGTGAAGTTAACTCTATTTATACAATGATCCTCGTTCTAATATAAGATTTTACTGTCCATCTATTCCACATTAGAACGTAGTGCCTGCTCCTTCTGATGAGTCACTGGATAACTTGCGTATCAAAGTTCTCTATATAGATGAATAGGCGAGCAATTTGGTGAAAGATGTACAGTCCAGTCCAAGTCTGCCTTTGATATATTTTCATTTTCAGTAAAAATCCATAAGAATTTGAATATTAGATGATGGTACCTAGTAAATAATTTGTTGCGATTTCTTCATTTATGATTGCAAAAATGTCGTACACATACTTGATATACGTATGACAGTATGATAGGATAGATTGATTTAGTTTTCATGTTGCCAAATCGTATATAAAGACATAAGTTAATAGATTACTAAATGAATTAAATTGAATTGAAAATTTCACACACATATTGTGGATAAATTCTGAATGACTTTTAGGTTTGGGTAATGATGGGTGATTACTATCGTTCAACACAAAAAGTAAGTCATTGGTTTGGTCCTTTATTTATTTAAATAAAGTTTGCGAGCTTGAAGTAAACACCAATCCCATTGTATTTAACCAGTCGTCGAACAACATAACAAATCTACCGCCAGCCGCAACGCACTGACGCGTTTCGACCTTCCATGATCATCATCAGAGTACGACGGCAAACTGACTATCGAGGATCAAACCGCATTAAATATATATGGAAATTAAATTTAGATATGCGGCTCTCATCTCTAGCAGTCTCGCATACATTGAACCTGACTGGAAATGTCGGCTGCACAATTTCTATGCAGTCACGAACATTAGCTGTTTGTAGCTTTCGCCACACACATATATATATAGACAATACAATTACACAATAATTGATTGCGCGGATGGTGTAAAAATTATTTAAATCAAGTTTGCGAGCTTGAAGTAAACACCAATCCCATTGTATTTAACCAGTCGCGCAACATAGCAAAACTACCGCCAATCGCAACGCACTGACGCGTTTCGACCTTCCATGATCATCATCAGAGTACGACGGCAAATTGACCAGCGAGGATCAAACCGCATTGCATTTGTATGGAAAGCAAAGTTAGATATGCGGCTCCCTCCTCTAGTAGTCTTGCATACATTGAACTTGACAGTAAATGTCGGCTGCACATTTTCTATGCAGTCACGAACATTAGCTGTTTGTAGCTTTCGCCACACACATATATATAGACAATACAATTACACAATAATTGATTGCGCGGATGGTGGTAAAAATTATTTAAATCAAGTTTGCGAGCTTGAAGTAAACACCAATCCCATTGTATTTAACCAGTCGTCGAACAACATAACAAAACTACCGCCAGTCGCAACGCACTGACGCGTTTCGACCTTCCTTGATCATCATCAGAGTACGACGGCAAACTGACTAGCGAGGATCAAACCGCATTGAATATACATGGAAATCAAATTTAGATATGCGGCTCTCACCTCTAGCAGTCTTGCATACATTGAACTTGACTGGACATGTCGGCTGCACAATTTCTATGCAGTCACGAACATTAGC
>JAQBSW010009653.1:0-27803 GCA_029291075.1 Eudiplozoon nipponicum
ACGCACTGGACAGAATTTGCAGCAGACACGATTCGAACGTGAGAATGTCTGCTTCGGGATCTGGTGCTCTAACAATTTTCAGCTATGTACAAACTAATGTAACTTAATTTAATATATTTTTCTTCTATACTACCAAATTTTTGTACTTAATGAGTCAGGCTTTTATATCAAGATCGCAACCTTGATTATAGTAATTGGTATCCCCGCCCGCGCAACAAATTTTAGCTTAACTATTACAGCCGTTATGTATTAGGTTTTGCGAACCTAGTAACAAATTAGTTCAGTTGTGACCAGAAGGATAAACCAAAGGCAGCATCAACGGAAAGTATAATCTCATGCACATTCGTTTCGTGCTTACTGGCGACTCATCAGTAGGGGCCGGTATTACGCCCTTTAACCACTATATATTTGGTAGAAGAATGTGGAATAATAGGACGGTACTAGTGTTAGTATCCGGTACTCATCGATTTCAAAAAGGTATCAGTTACTAACACAATAGCCATAGTGTTAGTATCCTTTACAGACTCGGTATATATATTATATAGTGTGAGTTAGCATTGAAGTCGTGTTGTCGTTGACTTCAGATTATGTTAGCTTCACTATTACAGGTTTACACATTCGTCTAGGAGATTGTACCGTCCTATTATTCCACATTCTTCTACCAAATATATAGTGGTTAAAGGGCGTAATACCGGCTCCTACTGATGAGTCGCCAGTAAGCACGAAACGAATGTGCATGAGATTATACTTTCCGTTCATGCTGCCTTTGGTTTATCCTTCTGGTCACAACTGAACTAATTTGTTACTAGGTTCGCAAAACCTAATACATACTTGCATATATATTAGTTCTTCGCAACAAACAGTATTTAACTGTAATATATTGAATTGAATGATGTCATGCTTACCGCGAAATGTGATAACTGATATCGATGAAGGCCAGAGTGTATGGTTTAACTGGAGTAACAGGTGTTCGGAAATTGTTGTAATTCTCAATTTGGGTGAACTTTAGCATAAATTTATATCCATCAGGTTGGTATCATGTACCGACTCGGAAACCATAGTGTTAGTATCCGGTACTCATCGATTTCAAAAAAGGTATCAGTTACTAACACAATAGCCATAGTGTTAGTATCCTTTACAGACTCGGTATATATATTATATAGTGTGAGTTAGCATTGAAGTCGTATTGTCGTTGACTTTAGATTATGTTAGCTTCACTATTACAGGTTTACACATTCGTCTAGGAGATTGTACCGTCCTATTATTCCACATTCTTCTACCAAATATATAGTGGTTAAAGGGCGTAATACCGGCTCCTACTGATGAGTCGCCAGTAAGCACGAAACGAATGTGCATGAGATTATACTTTCCGTTCATGCTGCCTTTGGTTTATCCTTCTGGTCACAACTGAACTAATTTGTTACTAGGTTCGCAAAACCTAATACATACTTGCATATATATTAGTTCTTCGCAACAAACAGTATTTAACTGTAATATTACAGCCGTTGTCTAAACATATATTATTATCGGTATGTTCTTAATTATATAGAATTAATATATTTTCCTTTATTTATCATGCATTGCAAAACATGTAACACTTTAGATCATTCAGTAAATCTATTTAGGTTAAATGTTGAAGAAAGTAGAATTGAAATTTTCGAACACAGTTCTTACTGACAAGCAGAATAAACCATTGATTTTATCACGCATTTGGAAGAACGAAACTGTGCATTATTATACATATTTTTCGTATAATGCAACATTATAGCCGAGACCTAATTGTCTAATTTCAAACTAAATGTCTCTACGGTTGGTTGCTAAGTCATTGATGACAAATTTATAAAATATAATAAGAAGAAAAGAGCAATAGTATTAATATTAATAATAATTATTATTATAGAAGATAGAAAATACAATAGTATTAAAATTAATAATAATAATAATACTAATATTATTACTAATAATAACATTAACAAAAACAACAGAAATAATAATAATCAATAAAAATATTGATCATATTGCTACTACTACTACTTATAATAAAAATATTAATATTAATATTAATAATAATAATAATAATAATAATAATAATAATAATAATAATAATAATAATAATAATAATAAATAAGAATAGTAATAATAATTAATAATAATTTTACTTCTATTTCTTGTTTTGGCTGATTGGTAAGTGTGTATGCGTTTGTGTTTGTGTGTGTGTGTGTGTGCCTGTTTGCGTCTAAAGATCATTCTCGCTTAATTGCAAATTGATGTCTGAGATCTGGTCATTAGTGTATTGATGGCTTGAGAATTAACAATCTGTGCGCATTATTCGCTGGTACGTGCACGAGTTCTATTTTTCCGAGTGTAGTTTTTCGTTCACCCTGTTGCGCAAATTTGTGTTCTTCACAGGGCAAGTGCGGATTGTAGTGTTGAACGCTCATATTTTTTATAAATTTCTGTCGCCCTATGTGCATCTGTTTTTTTCCTCTTCAGTTTGTTGCCAATCCGATTGAATTCTGGTTGAATATAGTCGAGGGCGTGTTCGGTCTTGCCTGGACACTAGTAAATTGTTGTTGAATTTTGTCATTCTTGGCCAGTCGATTAGAATATCATGTTGATGAAACTTTTGAATATTTAGGCCGAGTGCTTGTTGTTTTATATGAAGGGCTTCATAAATAAATACTAATTTTTCTGATTTTGCTTTATGTAGTATTCAGAAATTGGTCAAATTGACTGGGTGCTGTGGTAAACCTTGCTGGATTCTGTTTATCAATTGCTTCTTCGTACGTCCGATATATGTGCTACCGCACATACATGAGAATTTAACACTGGTAATTTTCCCAGTGTTAATGTTAATGTCGCACTTAGAACAAAGAGAATCATGAGGTTGGATACCAAAATCAATTGCCAATTCTCTCCAAATCATTCATAGTCTACAAATTCTGATTAACACTGGGAAAATTCCCAGCGTTAAATTCTCATGTGTGTGCGGTAGCACAGATATCGGACGTACGAAGAAGCAATTGATAAGCAGAATCCAGCAAGATTTTCTACAGAAATTGATTAAAAAAGGCTCAGGAAAAACAACTATTTCCGATCACACATTGGAAACGGAGCGCTCAGTCAATTTGACCAATTTCTCAATTCTACATAAAGCAAAATCAGTTAATTTATTTTTTATTTATGAAGCCCTTTATATAAAACAACAAGCATCTGGCCTAAATGTTCAAAAGTTTCATCAACATAATATTCTAATCGACTGGCCACGAATAACAAAATTCAACAACAATTTACTAGTATCCAGGCAAGACCGAACATTCAATCGGATTGGCAAGAAATTGAAGAGGAAAAACAGATGCATATACGGTGACAGAAATTTCTAAAGTGAAGAAGACAGATTTGCGCAACAAGGTGAACGAGAAGCTACACTCGGAAAAATGGCACACGTGCATGTATCAGCGAACAATGCGCACAGATGGTTAATTCTCAAGCCATCAATACAATAATGACCAGATCTCAGATATCACTTTGCAATACAGCGAGAATAATCTTTATATGCAAACAGGCACACACGGACACAAATGCATACACACTTACAAATTAGCCAAAACAAGAAATAGAAGTAAAACCGAGTCAGATTTGTTGCCACCAGCATAATCAATTGAAATCCCAGAATGTATATAAATGAAAGATTGTAGAGCGATGTTTAATAATCTCGAAATAAATGGCCTTTATCCACTTTGTTAATTCTGTGTTTTTTCCTAATTAGAAATATACTGCGCAATATATCAAGGCAGTCGACATATAAAGTATATATATATATATATATATATATATATATATATATATATATATATATATATATAAGAATTTCAATGTGATAACACTTAAAGTTGTATTTAGGTTTATACGCTATTTATGTATCTAAATATTTGAAATAATTCCCAATTTGTAAAATGTTTTTTCAAAGAATAGCTATTTCGCTTTGTTTCTCTATGCTTGCTTGTACCTTTAAAAGCGAGTTGCGGAAAATCTCCACATTATTCTGACAGTTGATCCAACACAGCGAGTCGCCTTCGATGGCCGATATGCAGAAACACATTTCAGCCTTCCTACGACGTCGAGTCGAAACAGCGTATATGTTTTGGAACAGTTCTGCCGAATAGCTACAAGCATTGTCTCTTCATCAACTATATATCAAATGCCACGATGGTCACACGGAAGTAAATTCGTCCTAGCCTCAGTATGTGTTCATTTATATACGAAATATCCTATGTATATATGATATATGCATGTTTCATAAAAATAATATAGAATATCTACCCTCAGCTTATAACCTCAAGCCAATCAATACATATTTCGGACCGGGAATTGACAATTAGGTGAATATTTGGTAAAATTATGTAAGTCCGATAAATCTCCAACCACTTACAAGTCGACAGCTAAAACATCGTCGTCTTAGCTGTTGAATATTAAGTTACCAGACCTGTTAACTAGTTTAGGTAACGCTAGTTAGCGTTATTTTACGCGAAGTGGAAGATTATATATAAAATGTTAATAATATATCAAATGCGAGATATTTTTTACTTATATTGTTACGGACGTTTAAATCAAACATGTCGAAAAATGTTAGATAAAACGTGGTAAAATTTACTTTACGCATAAATTTATTTGATCTACTCATAATACTATAGTGAATTTCCGGTTAAATTCATTGAATCATAATTTTGTCGTTCGAATTCCTTTTAAACGCAGATCTGATTTGTGAAAATCTCAGTTTGATAATTTCGTACATTGACAAATGCTTGCTGGCATACCAATCATTTTCTTCAATTGAAGTAGATTTTTAAATGGTTCATTTTCTATTTATCTGGTTGCAATTCGACTAGAACATTATATAATAAATTTCGAAAGATAATAAATTATAAGGTAAACTAGATGTACACGTTAATTAGCAAAACAAATGAGAATAAAAAAGACATTTAGAAGCACCCAAGCACCAATAAATCGCTGGTATTAAGGCAATTGATACCTGTCATTGTTTCATATTACTGTGTCAGCGTGAGCTGATATTTATAAATTAATTAAATAAAGGTTACGATCTTCAATTAATCACCTACCAATTACGTACTTATATATGTCAGTATAATTTCAGAATTATATAATGTAGAAAATTCATTTCATCCAGTAGATCGATGTCATCCTTATTGGGAACTCATCTCGTACTATCCAGAACTTGCCGCGAACAGGACTCGAACCTGGGCACATCTGCTTCGGAATCTGGTGCTCTAACCATTGAGCGAACCTATCGCACAATACACGCAATTTTAAGTTTTATACTAAATTATGTTTTTTGCTTTCCCTTTCCTTTAGATGGAGATTATATAGCTTACATTTAGAACTAAATTCCAATCTTACCGTGCTGAATTACTCGTTATAGAACATTAACCTCGCTACCTGAGTACATGGCTTCGAATTTAATATTTAGTTATTTAAATGCAAATTTGTGGCGCGGGTGGTAACAACAATTGATTAAATCAAGGTTTTGACCTTGATATAATAATATACAATATATAATATACAGTAAGAATTGTATAACGTAGAAAACGCAATTCATACCGATTTTTTCCTTACTGGGCACTCATCATCATAACTCACCATTATAATTACATCAGAAATGTGGAACTGAAACTTTCTGGATAAATCTGCAATACCAAACTGTACTCCAGAAATGACGAAAGGTAAACGTAGGGGCGTAGCGTTTGATGAATATATTGAAAATATGTATGAAGAATCATCTTAAATCACTAGTTAACAGTGCAGAAATGCTGTTCAGATTAACTGCTTATGCCATACGTGGCTAATATTTTTTACGTTATTTAAAGAACATGCGACAACTGGCCTAATTTTTCAATCAAATGCTCGTAAGGAATATTATAAGCATGTACTCTTAAACAGATTACGTATGTCATCGTTTGTGCTTCCGTTTCTTGTTGATCGTTTTATTTTTTATTTATGAGTTCAAAATAATCATACGTTCCTTTCTATATTTACATAGCAAAGTACCAGCTATCTTTGTCGATGGGATATCATGCAAGAAGAAAATAGACGATTTTATTGGGTTTTATAGACCTTATACACACCAGTCAATTTAACACATCGCCAAAATATCCCTAAACATAAAAACAATAATGCCCTTCGAAGAATGGTTTTACTTAACTAATATTTATTTTTCATAGGATAATTTGTTTCGAAGCCGCTAAACTGTTGTATTAATTCATTATTTTGCACGGTTTTTACATTGTATTTCTCCGAATTTTGTCGGTCACTTTACGGGAAAACATTTGAGGACTGACAGAAGCCGAGGAATTATGTCTCCATTGTCATTGAAAATTATTTAATAATTATTTTCATAACCTAGTTGCAATCTTTTTGTCACTTACAACTAAACGTTCCACATTCGTTCTTCTGGTATTATTTGATCTATTTTATTACTAATCACGTAACATCTAGTACTCAAAGGACATCAAAATCCAGAACTAATTTCTTGCTGACTAATAATGCGCCAGAATTAAGATATAGTGGTGTGTATTCTGCAATTCCGTGCGTCTTATTTAGACACAAAGCGATCAGAGAAATGCTCTATTTCAGTTTTTTATTTGCGAAAAAAGCAACACTAACAATTTATCTTATTTTTTAAATAAATTTTGTGTTAAAATTAGTATTAGATAGTTATTTTCTGTTGACTTCTATGCCAACGTTTTGGCAACGTTTAAGTTAATTTATTTCTGGCATATTCCAAAAATAATAATTTAAATTATTATAAATCAAAATATAGTTAATGTGTATTCCATGCTCTCACCTTAAATGTAATATGTTTTATATATACGTCATTGCAAAATCAAACATTTAAAAAAATTTTATTATCAGATGGGCACGGTCATTTATATTTCTTGTAGTTTAAGCCAAAGAATTTCAACAACTTCCTTGTGCGGACGAAAAATATTTTCGTGAATGTGAAAATCAAAATTTAAGCTCAGCACCCTAAATGTTATCAATGTGGATACACCTGTCAAATTATAGAAAATAACTAATAGCATTACACTTATTAATATTATTCCCTTGCACAGTTAAATTGAATAAAATTCATGGTACAGTGACAAATTGCTAGGGTAAAATTAATTTTATCAGCTAAAAGAACAGTTTATTGCTTAATTTATCTTAAAAACCTTAAAAATACACAAAACTCTCTTCTCTCACACACACACACACACACACACATATATATATATATATATATATATATATATATATATATTTATTTATTATTAGGAAGAAAGAACACATTAATAAAAAGTGGATAAAGGCCATTTATTTCGTGAATACTCGTGACTCGTTCTTACTTCTGTTTCTTGTTTTGGCTGGTTGGTAAGTGTGTATGCGTTTGTGTTTGTGTGTTTGCGTGTCTGTGTGTAATCAGAATTATTACCACTAGCATAATCAATTGAAAACCCAAAATTTATAAATATGTATGATTGTATAAGCGATGATTAGTATTCACGAAATAAATGGCCTTTATCCACTTTGTTAATAATGTGTTCTTTCTTCCTTATTAGAAATATACTGTGTAACATTAAAAGGCATGGACATTATAAAGAATATATATATATATATATATATATATATATAAGATGTTTATTTATAGTATATATAAGTTTGATTGTGAGTGTTTCTTTGGTATAAAATTGAAGACATGAATGACCATGATTATATATAAAGATAAAAATGGCCTTTGACTATTCAACTCAGATTGTGGATTTATTAAGAATTTACATTTAGAAACGAATTATATTCAAATCGCGCATGCGCTGCTGTCTATAAATACAGGATGTAAACGTCAATATTATGATTTTATTGCATAATTTTCCTAAACATAATTTTTTTTTTATAAGATAGTTTTGTATAATTAAAACATTAGCCACTTATCTAAGTTCCTTATGTTCACGCCGCTTAACGTATATCTACGTCGGTAAATCACATTCGAAGGTATCATGTCGGTTTTTCGACAGCTCCTTACGTAGCGGCGATTCAATTTCGCCTAATTTCATGCGTAATTTGCTTTCTTCAAACATTCTTTAGTAAATGACAGCTGTAATAATTTTTTAAAAATTAATGTCGTCAAATTGTATCAACCTAGAAAAAACTATCAGTTAGAAGAAATTTCTTCAATGTTGTTAAATCACAAATATATTTTTCAGACGCATACATTGTGCCCTCTTGAATAATTGACCTATTTGTATGCATTGCACACTTGCTTAAAGTTAGGATAAAATGAATATTGTTCAAATTAAATAAGCTGTAGTACGAAAATTACACATCATTGATTGCTATTTATTATAGCAATTGTGTGTGATATCCAGGCAAACAATAGTCAGCGTTTTTGTGATCACACTGCTATTCTAGATTTTATGCCTGCAGCCATAGTCTATTTTGTATAACTTTTTAACTTGAATATATTTAGCGAAAGTTTAGAAAATATATATTTTACTAACTGCATAGAAATTACGAAGCCAACTATTTGGAGTGAAACACAAAAAGAGGTGAGAATCGCATATTTGAATTTACATAACATATATACGCATTGCGATCTCATTCTCACTCGTCCGTTTGCCTTCGTGCTCGGATAATAATCATGGAAGTTATAAACGTGTCAGGACGTGTGACTGACTGTAATTTGCTATGCTGAGCGACTAGTTAGGCACACTGGGATTGGTGTTTATTTCAAGCTTACAAACGTGATTTAAATATTTTTTTGCACCAGACGCGCCGCCATTGATTGTTCAATTGTAAAGTAACAGTCTACCTCCTGGAACATGCACAGTAACAAACATAAATATTCAGTTACCCTCGATAAAAATTTCAAAATCATGCAGGGTTCCAATCTACAAATGCCAGGACAAATATTTCAAGTCCATTATTTTCTTAACCTTGCAAAATGAGATGTCTTCACACACATCTAACTCAGACTCTAAGATGTGAAAATTTGGCGATAAGATTTTTCAATGTTGCATAATTTATTCGAGCAATTTATCATCGTATTTTTTATCCCATCTAATCGTTTACTAGGAAGACGTTTTTGTAGTTTAGGAATATTTAACTCGCTTTATGTATATCATTCGTCAAGTAAATAAAACCATTTGTTATATTATTCTTATTCTTCATATCTTTGCCAGGATTGAAGTTTTTGGCACACCTTATTTTTAAACCTGAAAGCCATCTTCATTTTTCGTGTGCTATTTGCTTCGATTTATGAGTTAATGCGAAGTTTAATTGTAGCACACTGCTGGTTATAACATTATAAATACAGTTAAAACAGCACGTATTCTTGAAAGATTAACTTTAATAGTACATATATATTAGGTTTTGCGAACCCAAAAACAATTTAATTCAGTTGTGACCAGAAGGACAAACCAAAAACAGCATGAATGGAAAGTATAATTTTATGCAAATTCGTTTCGTACTTACTGGCGACACATCAGTAGGAGCCGGTAATACGCCCTATAACCACTTTATATTTGGGTGAGGAATGTGGAATAATAGGACGATACAATCTTCTAGACGAATGTGTAAACCTGCAGTAATGAAGCTAACATTATATACAATCTCGACAATGCGACTTCAACGCTAACTCACTCTATCTAATATATATACCGAAACTGTAAAGGATTTTAACACTATGGCTATTGTGTTAGTTACTGATACCAATATTATAGTACCGAAAAGGTACATGTTAATAACACTATGGTTTCCGAGTCGGTACATTGTACCAACATGATGGAAGTCGCATTGTCGAGACTTTATATGATGTTAGCTTCACTACTGTAGGTTTACACATTCGTCTAGGAGATTGTACCGTCCTATTATTCCACATTCTTCTACCAAATATATAGTGATTAAAGGGCGTAATACCGGCTGCTACTGATGAGTCGCCAGTAAGCACGAAACGAATGTGCATGAGATTATGCTTTCCGTTCATGCTGCCTTTGGTTTATCCTTCTGGTCACAACTGAACTAATTTGTTACTAGGTTCGCAAATACCTAATGCATACTTGCATATATATATATGTATGTATATATATATATATATATATATATATATATATATATATATATATATATTAGCTCTCCGCAACAAACAGTATTTAACTGTTTAATAGCACATTCCTCATGTGGATACCTTACGAAATATATTTATTTTCTAACCGAACTTGTAATGAATGGCTAGCCAAATGAAGTGGCCCTCAGGAGAAGAATGTACAAACTAACTTTCAGTATCTCATTAATTTTGATGAAAATCACTCGATAACTTCCAGCTTTTCCATGATGTTTATTCATCTATTTCATTTTAAAGTAAATGCAGGAGCTGTTGCTACATAGCTTAAAAATATACTACTACTACTTCCAGTGGTTCAGTCGACCCAATGTTGCTTAAATATACTCAAATTTGAAACCACGGACAACCATACTACAAATTAATTTGTAGGTATTTTTGGACACATTTTCTCTATTGATTTTTCTATATGTAAAATGTTGCGTTTCATATACAACGGCTTACCATGTAATATTAATTAATATTCAATAACTTTCATGATTTTCAATTTAAAGGATATTGAAAAATAACAAGTTTTTCAAGAGAAGATATTATATGCTGATTAGCTCAAACGTATATAACTTTAAACCCTGAAATTTAGCGTGTATTCCAGCGTACTCAGTCGTCATTTTTCTTTTAAAATAGGATATGTTTTCAGGTTTGACATTGAACATGTCTTCAGTTGACAATGAAGCTGAGAATTATAATATGCAGAATTACAGTCGTGAGAACAGCTGTGAAAATGTAGGTATACCATCTTGCTTATTTGATTTAAAATTATAACTTGTATATCAAAAGATAAATTATTTTATTGTTCAGCTGCTATTAAATAGTTTGTCTCAATAATCTTTACAGTTATTTGTGTTATCTTAACTAATAAGGTCGCTAAACCCAAAGCATCTTACTGTACTTCAGCACGTCAAATCACGAATTCTGTTCTCCTCATGGATATTGCCACGGTCCCTTTATAGCATTTACGTGATTAAAATTTGCACCAGGAGACACATTAATTGAGGACTTAGCCACCCTTTACTTTATTTTTAGTTTTCTGTTATAATGGTGATGTTGCGCATCTCCATATGCCTTTCTAAATCAGACTGAACGCGGATCAATAACTGTTAATTTTACATTGTTACGACACGAGGTAATGGCACATTCGGAGAAGTAATAACCTAAAGATATAGGATCTGCATCGCTTGCATAATAATTTCGTTGTAATTTACATAGTTTACTTAATTTTTATTATATAGCCTTACTACTAGGAAAAAAATATTCCTCCTTAAAACTGCCAATTTATATATATATATATATATATATATATATATATATATATATATACCAACTAGCAATAAACACTCAAGGAATTAATACCAGTTGTAGAAAAATATCAATGAAACAAAGAAAATCATAATTTAAACAATTTAACGGACTCTGGTTGCGCGGGCAATGATGCCATTTATTTAAGTCAAGGTTGCGAGTTTATTAAAAAAATCCGTCAAATTATATGCACAAATTTGTCAGTAGAAACTAAGTATTGTGTAGTGTGCGTGGCACAGTGATTTGAGCAACAGACTCCAAAGTAGACGTGCTCAGCTACGAGCACTGTCCGCGATAAAATCTGCACAGTACGTGAAAAAATTTCAATGAGGATGAAACCGATCTTCTGGATGAATTGCCTTCTCTAAGTTCTACAATGATTAGTTCATACTGGCAAATGTTTGTATATAATGGAACTGGTTTTTACATCAAAATCGAAACCTTGATTCAAATGATAATGTAAATACTCCAGTGCGATTATTTCTTGTCTAATTTTTGGTATAAATGAATTATGAGTTTTGGGATTTATGCTGCTGACCTGTGCAATACCAAATAAGATTAGCATTTACACTTTAAATATTTAATATTTTATAAAATTTCACGAAGAAAAATATTTGGATTGCATTCACTCTTTTATTGTCGAATTTATTGTTCTTCCTATTTTACTAGATAGCGAATCAATTGGCAAACGTGTGTCTTAGATTGCATTTTTCAAGTGAAACTGAATTGGGAATCGCAAAATTGCCAATGGAAAACGGCTTCACTGAATCTCGTTTCATTGATTTTTTACTTAACGTGAAATATATATTGTCAAAAAATCACGCTTCGTTTTACAAAAGCCAGTAAGTCTCACTGAAATGAATTATCTGACTTTGTGTGGAATAGATTTAAAAAATTGTAGACAATTAAACTTTATGAGTTCTTCTTTCCAGGCGGTGTATATGAAATAACTGCAGTTGTCTTCTTAACAGTAACTATTTTTGTACATGGAGAATTTTGTCAACAATATATATATATATATATATATATATATACATATATATATATATATATATATATACATATATATACATATATACATATCACTTTCAATGCGAGGTTTAATAAATTTCTTTATATATGTATATATATATATATATATATATATATATATATATATATATATATATATATATATATATATATATATATATATATATAAATGTGAGAAATGTTTGCATACATCATTTCATGGATGTATTTTTTGTGTTAGATGAAATGGTATTTGCACTTCATATAGTTAATACAAAGTTTACAATAATATTATCAATGTAAATATGGTTTTCCAATGGCTTAAAATACAATTCGAATAATGTCTTCAATTGACAACGTTTTCTACCAAAGTTTCCTCATTATAATAGGCAGGTTTATTACGCATCGCATAAATAATTCCATTATTTTTACCTTTTATTTAGTCTACAGTGTGGGTCTAATCTTCATTGTATGGAATAAAATTGTTCAATTAAATGTAAATATAAATTGGTCGATTGTTATAACATCCTCTATAAAAAATCTTTTCTGACAATGGCGGTTCATGCGGTTGATATTTCATAAGACCAGAGCGGTTTCAATCTTGTGATTAGTACAGTCGTGGAAACGAGGATAACTGTTGAGTTTCGAAATACCAATTAGTTAATAATTGATGATTTATATTGGCAGAAGCGATAAACTTCAATGCCTATAATACAAAAACAGAAGGAAAATCACTACGCTCTTTCTACTGCTACTACAATATACAATTCTTAGTTAATACTGACAAATTTAAGTACTTAATGGGTCAGAAATGTTTATAAAATTTGTTTAAATATATAAATGTTCATTACCAAACCACTTCCCCATGTAGTGAGGTATCTGTTCAGTAATGACAGATTGGGAATGGTTAGTTGGAAATTTAAGTCGAAATGGATACCATATCAGCTCCAAATAAATGAAAAAATCTAACGGATTTACATTGGTTAGTATATGACTGCAAATTGTGTGTAGTGTGCGGCAGGGAGGCGCAATGGTTAGAGCACCAGATTCCGAAGCAGACGTGCCCAGGTTCGAGCCCTGTCCGCTGCATATTCTGGCCAGTACGTGATGAGTTCCCAATAAGGACGAAACCCGTCTACTGGATAGATTGCCTTATCTACACTATACAATTCTTAGATTATATTGACATATGTAAGTAATTAATGGGTCAGGTGTGTATATCAAGTCCGCAAACTTGATTAAAGTAAATGTTATCACCGCCCGCGCACCCAATGTTCCTTTAAATAGTAGTAATAGAAGGCAAATCAAACAAATAGACATTGAGGAAATTAATAGCTTCCTATAACACAGATTACGTGAGTAAGTACAATAAAAGACGTTGTAAACATGTATAGCATAAAGAATTTCAGTTGGAACGTTCCACAATATTCAATGAGATGAAGTCCCACAAGTGTAAAAATGGTTTCATTTATTTTTGTTTCTACTTCAGTTCAGAGGTAAGATATGCATTCAGACACATATAGATTAAGAAATATAAGTAAAATCATTAAAATGCCTCCTCATTAATGTAATCTAAATTTGGATGCTCAAATTTTCAAATGGCCCATAATATTGCGTCAAGAACATATCTAAATATATGTTTAAAACTAGATGGATTTAGAAGTCATACGTAAATAATTCACACACTGCTAGGCGAATGCGACATGTTCGAATAAATCTGTGAATATTGTTATAACATTTTTAACTAGAGTTTCTATCGCATTCAATTATTACGGAAACCAAAGGAAAATCATATTAATAAACATGATAGTAACTATTGACTTCATAGAACATAGAGTACTAGATCTAGCGTAATAGAAGGCGCCATCAAAATGAATGCAGAATTTAAGTTTGAACATTCTGCCAATATTTAAACGCTCTTCTGACGACTTGAGTGAGTCTGGTTAACTTCATAAGGACGGAATAATTAATCAATTCTTATCGGCAAGTGGTAATCAGGAAAGAACTCACTTCTTTGGTGACGTTCTAAATTTCTCCAGCATTTTAACACCAGGAAGCCTGACGTAAGAACATTGGCTAAAATTTCGAATCAGACCTGTTTAAATTTTAAGGATACAACAGCAGCTACACATTTTCTGTAGTTCGCTGAGCAAACATCGTCGTTGGCACCATTTTATAACTACAATGCTTTTTTATTTATTTCGTCTATGAAATGTAAAAAAAACCACGCAATGTTGCAACCTTTCATGTTGATTTCTGTAAAGTTGAACCTTGCAATAATTCTGCGTGACCTGGTTTCCCAACACCACAGGTTTCGAGGTTGCTTTAACGGTAATTTACCAATTGTTCCTCAGTTATTAATTTTGCATTTCCAATACTTAAATAAAGTATGTTTTATTTATTTTTATATGCCGTGTCTTTATTATTATTATTTAGTATGCGAATCAAAAATTGTCTAGGTCAACTGCAGCAAATAAAGAAGACGATTGCTCATTTGCGAAAAAATTTGGAGAACATTAGTCCAGCCATCAATTTAGCGCAAGAAGTACGGTTTATTTTTGTTACGGTTTATGAACATGGCTTAATTATTTTTACCTACTCTGTTTTTCTCTATTTTTATTAAATTATAAACGTCAAATAAGATTATTTTTAAAGCAGGGCAAATCATTATTACCTAAACATACCAATTTGTATAAGTAATCCTGAATTATTTTGAGAACATCTGCAAAATGTTAAATTTATCTCGTGAAAAGTTGGACTATTCAGCTTGTTTACAATATGATGATTCATAAAATTGTGTCGCTATGCAGTTCGTAACGGCATTTCTTAATTCTGTTAATGTAACGTGAAATAAATTCCCAATGATTACCGATTCAAAAGCCCATTTTAAGCAATGATCATTTGCACATTTTATATTTTTATTTCTCAAATACGCTCTACAACGGAAACTGGAACTTTTATTTGTCCTGCATTATTTCACCTCACACAATGTGACAGTGTGCTGTTATGCTATTTGCATTCAGCTTGAACACTGTTAAGTAGAACTGAGTATGTCATTGATATTTTCTTCAGCTAAAGTAAGCTTTGGTATGATCGTTCATTTCTTTAAACCTCTGTCCACATTAACACATGATGCTTATCAATGAATGCAAATATTAGAAATTTCCTTGATATTTATTATAAAATTAGAGCGATATGTTTGAGATTATCTAATATGAAACAGTTAATTCTTCTGATAAGACTTTTTATTTATTAAATTTTAGAAGAGTGCAGCCAAAGAAAGTTTTTACAACACATCAGTAACATATTTTGGTTAATTAGCCTTAGAAATAAGGTAAAACGTACTTAGAAACTAACTTATCATGAATTATTCAGAGTAACGCAAAATAATTAATTTATATTTTCTTATTAATTAGATTATTTGTAATAATGTCATGTAATCTATTATTACATTGTTCATTTTTCTGCAGAAATCTTTTCGTAACCGTTTCATTTTTCTGCACTTTGTCAAACTGTATGGTCACTAAATTACATTCCCGGTGATTTTTATACTCATAAATTGCAACATGATAAATACACACATTTAAAAAAAACTGAAATTAAATTGTCATTTTCTTACTAATGTAGAACACAAAAAGAACACTTGCATTACTTGAACGCGATCGAACAGCTGCAAACGAACTGGTTGAACTAATAGCCAATGCCAAACAAAAAACCGAACTAGAAGCCGGCCTAATTGAAGCTTTTGCGGAATCAAGTCAACGTCGTCTTGCAGAATCTCTACCACTGCTAGATTCACGAAGCCATGTGTTGCGCAATCTCACTTGCAAAGACATTTCCGAAGTATGTCATGGTCAGCAATTTTTTTCGAGAATTATTCAAGAGTTTTATAGACTGAAACTCTAAACGGCACTATTTATTGTATACTTGTTTCAATTATATATTTAAACGAACATTGGTTGCGCGGGCGGTGATAACATTTACTATAATCAAGGCTGCGAACTTCATATAAACACCTTACCCATTAAGTGATTACATATTTCAGTATAAACTAAATATTGTATAATGTAGAAATACTTGCCAGTACATGATGTGTTCCCAATAAGGATGAAACCGGTCTACTGGATGAATTGTCTTTGCTATATTATACAATTCTTAGGTTATACTGTCATATGTAAGTACTAAATGTGTAAGGTGTCTATATCAAGTTCGCAATCTTGATTATAATTATTGTTTCAACTGTTCGTAATGGGAATAATTTAAGATTTTTGCCCATTTAATGCTAGTTTTTAGTCGCCATTATTCGGTATTTAATGAACAAAACTACGTAGCAAATCATATATTTAAAAATTTGTTGGACGTCACTTAAACGAATACTACAACAACAGTGAAGCTTCGCTTAAGTGTAAAATAGAAGTAACTAGGAATACGGAAAATAAAAAAAATTAATAAAATTAATATATGTATTGCATGGTATTTTCAAAGAATCAAATTCTTGGCCAGATCACATCTTAACTGTACATCCTAAATTTGATAACTTTAATTTAGAATCACTGAATGTTTTAAATCAATTTTATTATTTACGGTAGACAACAATAAACAGGACACAAAAAACAAAATGTTGGACGACCATACAAAAATGCACAAATCACCAATCAATTTGATTAATTGAGTTATGCGGTGAGGATGTTCAAAATGATAGTATTAGCAATAACCATTTCCATTTTACAATGTACTTTGTAATATAAACGTAAATAGACCTAGTTTCGAGTATGAGGCTGATAAAAAATGGGTTCCGATGCAATTTGCATTTAGCATATGAATCTCTCAGCAACAATTGAATGTGTATAAATATACAAATTTGTCCAGTTTAAACGTTACATGGCTGATCATTTGTGTTTGCACTTTTTTTTGCATTTTTCCCATTAGATGGATACACATTTTTAATTTTTCATTTTTGCCTATATCTCATGTACGTTGCAGCATATCTTTCAGAACCGAATCTGATAATGATGAAATAAGGTGTGATAGTTAACGATAAATTTACATAGGGATGATTGTGATTAATTTTTTAATCTTTTCTTTTCAGATTCACTAAGGCTAGCATTGTTAATAAGCAGGTATAATGAATTTTTTAAATTGTCTCGAAAATTGTTTCGACAAAAAGTTTGCTGAATAATTGTTTTTCCGTTACTCGCATAAGGTATTTTCATTTATATATTTTTTAATTAACTGAAGTAGACCTTCTAAGTTAAATGAGTTTTATACGCACACACCTTTTATTAGATTAAGAATTTTATCCACTTTGAGTCTTGGCTAATAAACATCTAAAGGTATTATTGACATATTGCGTGTGCTTACTATAATTTTATAAGTAGCCAGTTTATTTTACAATATTAATGCTATTTTAGCTTCGCAGTTACTCCAATCCACCGGAATTGGTGAGAAAAATTCTCGTGGCTATTTGCATATTATTTGACAAACCTTACGACTGGCAGTCATGTAAAAAGATGATGACAGAACCTCAATTTTTCTCTCGACTTTTAAAAATCCAAGTTGGTGCAATTCCTAATAAGGTGAGCCTCTTTAATTTTAATGTGTTTATATTTTTTTATAATTTTTTTTTAATTTGCGGTATTACTATGTATATAAATTTTATTTTATATTGTTTTGATTTACCTTTACCAATAACAGTTGATTTTTTATTTCTTTTATTTTTAAATTAAATTGAAATATTCTTTATTCTAGTAATTTGTAAAAAAGGAAGATTTTTAATCTAGATATGTATATAGCAGACACACTTTTTCCGATTTCGAGTTCTTTAGTTCCCAAATCTGAGTGGAACGACGAGAAATGTCGGCATTGTTTCGCAGACTACTTACGCCGCCCCACACGCCAAATTTTAAACATACATCGATTAAAAACCGATTTCACCAACTGAATATTTTTTTTTACTGAATTTGCACAACTTTATACCAGCTTATGTGTTATTGAAACGCAATATTTGTCGATTACAATTGTGAAAAGAAATTGAAGTAAAAATCTACACAGACGATAGATATTCTAAAATATTCGTTATAAGAGATGTACCGTGTCAGCTTCTATTTTGCAAAATCGTAGATTGCTTTTATTTTTATTCAATATGTATTTGAGCAGAGCATATGAAAGATGATGCATCTCAGATAAAAACTCGTTTCCATTTACCGCTTTAATGAAATGAAACAAGTATTTTACATTGAGAATGTTAGTTCATTAAGGCCGTTATTGATTTATCCAGTTCAATACATACGAAATGTTGCCTAAAATGTAAAATTATTTATTTATCAATTTTGTTGTAAAATGTGTGCAACTCCAATTGACATAACCATAAAATATAAATAACATTCATTCTTAATTTTATCTCTACATATAAGGAAATGACATATGTAATTATATTTCGATCAATTAATAAAATATTCGCGAAACTTTTCCATTTAAAGAATGACCAGTATCCTTTCTATGAATCACATAGCTGGATTTATTTAATTTTCAGTTTCATTTTAATATAAGGTTAATAAACGTAGATAACATGACTAGCTATAGGAGAAATTATATAGTTTTCATATATAAGATTATTCTAAATGACAAATTTACAATTCTATAATCTCTGTAAATTAAAGGCTGTATTTTAACTTTATCCATAATTTCATTCTCCAAAGAGCACAGAATCATACTTCCTGCCAACACGAAAGGCTTTGAACATCTGAGAGTATTTGACATATTTTATTAATTCTTCCTATATTTAAAATAGGTTGAAGGCCTACAGGAGCTAGAGATTCGATTATTTTTCTGGTAATATGGATACAAATTTTAAAACAAATGTATATAAACATTTTAATTTTATATTTCGTGGAATTTTGGAAAGTAAATCGAAATATTTTATTTAATGTTTTTTTGCTAGTCATGCAAGATAATAGGGGAATTTTAATACTTTCATTGAAATTATGCATCGCATTTTGTTTTTCCCGTATACATACTATGCATTAACGAAGACGAACAATAAAATCAACGGCTGATGTGTATGCTAAATAACTATATATATTCTTTTGAAATGCGAGCTTAAATAAAATTTATTGTACCCTTCCTGTGTGCAAAAACAAAAAGAAATTTTATCAAATACAAGAAACATTTCTTTCGCATAATCTCCTCAAATATCTACAAATGAACATATCTTTATATATAAATTGGAAAGCAAAACAAGATAGAAGTATGTGAATATAGAGAGAGTGTGAAAAACGGAAACTAATCAATTGCGTGCGTCACATCCAGTTCAAGCTCAATGCCTGTACATGCTTCTACTTCTTGCATAAATCCGGCTGCAATTTTTTTATCCATAAGGCTTCGTATGTGGCTAGCTCCCTTTTGTTTTTGCATTTAGTAATTACGTTGAATGCAACGTCTGAAGAACATACGTGCGATGTTTCGATGATGTGTTGCGCAATAGCAGGCGTGTATTCATCATTTGATTTAATACAGGCGTTTAAGTTACAATGTTGTCTCATTTGAGTAATTAAACTTCTGGCCGACAACGTGCGCATGTATATTGGTAAATAGTATTGGATGTCGACATTAACTGCTGCTTCTCTTTGATTGCTGGTAAAGGCAAGTGTGTTGCCCTAAATAACACTCGTACTTTATCTGCATTAAATGTGCGTGTTAATCTGCTTCAAATTTTTTTTGTGCCATTCGGGAAACTGCATCCCCTTTAAATGGGATGTTTAGGTAGACTGTTTTCTTTTCTGGTCCGTCATTCATCTGTTTCTGTTTAATTCCCCTTTTAATAATTGATTCAATTAATTTTCTGTGATAGCCATTAGACATTAAATCGTTAATTGCTTTATTATATTCATTTTCTTTTGAATCTTGACTAACCAACCTGTTGATTCTTGAAAATCAACCACGAAATGTTGATAATTTATATTGAAATGGCACAAAACCGCTGTAATGCAAATACTGAGCAGACCATCTTCGTTATATTATTCTTCGAGGTCTTTTATTATCTCCAATATATTTTTCTGAAATAACGGATTATTTTAGTAAAAGAACACATATTTTGTAAAAACACCTCACTGGTGTGTTTAATATAAATTATTTGAGATACCTTGAAAGAAAGTCTGTTTGGCGATGATTATTTAGATAAATATTAAAAAAAATAATTTATCCCATATAATATCTACACTACTTGACGTTTATGCATGTTGCGGCTAAAATGTACTAAAATATTCTTGCTTTGATGAGTTTAGAAAGTAGAGCAGATCAAGGAGTTGGCAACCACAGACGGCTTTACTGTTGCATTGGCTTATCGGACCTCTTGTGCTCTTGGATCTATAATGGAATGGTTAGTAGCCTTAATAACATGCGACGGATTGCTTAAAGTAAGTTTCCTTGGATACAATTATTCGTTATTTATAGTTATATACACTTACTTTGCGTTTGCGAATTTTAAATGTATTTTTGTCATTGGCCAAAGAAATATATAGTTTATTCCACAGTTTGAACATTACGTTTAAAATTTGCTAATAATATATCTATTTATATATATATATATATATATATATATATATATTTTCTAACTAGGAAAAAAACACATTAATAACAAAGTGGATAAACTTCGCTCTACAATCTTTCATTTATATATATACTGGGCTTTCAAATGTCTCTTGCCTTCGAATATTACACAGTATATTTCTAATTAGGAAGAAAAAACGCATTTATAACATAACGGATAAAGGTCATTTTTTTCATGAACACTAAACATCGCTCTACAATCATTCATTTATATAAATTTTGTGTCTTCAATTGATTATGCTAGTGGTAACAAATATGAGTCGCTTTTACTTCTATGTCTTGTTTTGGCTAATTGGTAAATGTGTATGCGTTTTCGTTTGTGTGTGTGCCTGTTTGCATGTAAAAGTCATTCTCGCGGTATTGCAAAGTGGTGTCTGAGATCTGGTCATTATTGTTTTGGTGGCTTGAGGATTAACCATTTGTGCGCATTGTTCGCTGTTACGTGTACGAGTGCTATTTTTCCGACATCTAGATAGTACTTGAATGTGTTCCATAAAGGACCAAACCAGTCCACTGGATAAATTGAATTGGATACTGAGTGTAACTTTTAGCTAATGCTGACAAAATATGTTTAATTAAAATCCTGCCATCAGACTTTAAATCAATTTATAAACAATTTTTATGTGTTGTTTTGTTATAGCTAGTGGATGATTAATAAATTCCTCATATATTAAGAGATGCCAAATGGGTTTTGATTTAAGAAACAGTTATCCACAGATAGAAATTGCCATATGATTTTAAATTACGTGTAGTATGCGGCACGTGTGACTCAGGGGATAGAGTTCCAGACTCCTAAGCAGTTGTGCCCCGGTTTGAGCCTTGAGTGCCTATAATTCTGGACAAAGCTTTAAGAGTTGCCAATAGGGGCAAAACGGATCTATGGGATGAAGTGCATTTTAAAAGTACCTGGTCTAAAACTTAGTTCGTACTAAAAAACATATATATATATATATATATATATATATATATATATATATATATATAATAAACCATGCCGTGACTAAAAATCAAAATTAACTCTCCATGTGCTATGTTGTGTCGTAAAATCTCAGATCGTGAGTGGCTACTTAGATCTTCGTGTTTTTATGAATTCCAATATTGTTCCAACTGTAAGAACATCAGCTAATACAAAACTTCGAATTGTGTTTAGTACTCTGCAAGTGTGGCTTAATGTTTAAAGTCGCAGACCTCGAGCCACGCGGATAATACTGAAAAGTACTTGAATAATTCCACAATAGTAAGAAATCAGTTTACTGGATGAAGAGCCTTTGCAACCTGATGCACTATTTATTTTATACTGGCTGGTATCAGATACCAAGTCAGTATAAACGTCCCTAGAGACATGGCGTACGTTATACAATGGCGGATTTTGAATTATTAATTAGATCTTCTGGTTTAAGTGACTCTAAATAGGTTCCTCCTGCAGGAGAGGCTAACGAAATACTTATGATGGTATATGGCATGTAATTGCGTGAGAACGCGGCACACGTAGTGTTGTGCATATGGTCAAGTCTCTGAAGCAATTGAGTCCTGATTGGAGAGTACTATGCGAGGAAAATTCTGGATAGCATTGAAGAGCTCTTACTAAGCAAACGCTGGTCTATAGGATGGATTGTCCTAGCTACTTGATATAATTTTTAGTTTATGCTGACAAAATCTCTATTTAGCAAATCCTACCATCGGAGTTGAAATACATGTATGTAATAAAACAAAACTTTTAAAAGCACAAGTCCCCGAATTGTTTAAATTTGAGTAGCAATAATCCTGAACAAGTGCTTCATCTGTTAACTCATCTACATTGATTCGAAGCGACGAAAGTTTAATCGTTCGCGTTAAATATTGTGTAGTATTGAAGACAGTCTGTGTATAGTAGTTGAGATGCCTGCCTGACTCAGTGAAAGCATCGTTAATTATTTGATTTAATAGCTATCAATTTTATTTAATCCCCCACTGTTTATTTATTGCAGATTTGACTTTAGATATATCTACATTTTTCGCTTATTGATTAAACGCACAGAAACATTCACGGTAAATTTTTTGAGCGTTACTGATTTTATGTAGATTTTTGCAATATTTTGACCACCTAATACGTAAGTGTTATACCTGTCAATTATATTTACTAATTGAACTTTGCACAAGAGGTATAATGCTTGTGTTTTTATCATGATGTTCCTATATTACTTGTTGACTTAGATTGGCATAGAATCTATTTGTAAATTTGTGGTGTGAACTTTTTCTTACATAATAAAATTTTAATTTTTTAAATTATTGTCCTATAACAAATTGTACAGTCAGGCTTTATTAACTACCCAAGTTTTGATACTGCTCATTCTTTAATTTCTATTAATGAAAGCCGTTAAGCAGTCTGTCTTCTTCCTTGAGACAGGGTTATTCGTCTAGCCAGCTGTGGTAGAAGTGAATGGGCCTGCTACCGAATGATTGCGTAATTTTTTGTGGTTCAACAGGCGGATGAGCACAATACAGTTTGTCTTTTTAATTCTTCCTTCATCATAAATAAAACTCAAATATATGTGGCAGAAGATTCTTTTCAAATAAAAGTTGTCATTCTGATTCCGTTAGGACGAAAATATAAACATTTCTTTAAATCAAGTTTGCGAGCTTTAAGTAAACACCAATCCCATTGTATTTAACCAGTTGTCCAACAACATAATAAAACTACCGTCAGTCGCACGCACTGACGCGTTTCAAGCTTTCATGATCATCTTCGGAGTACGACGGCAAACTGACTCAAAAGGATCAAACCATACTGCATATATATGGAAAGCAAAATTAGATATGTTGCTCTCATCTCTAGAAGTCTTGCATAAATTGTACGTGACTGTAAATATCGCCCACACAATTTTTATGCTGTTACGAACATTAACTGTTTGTAACTTTCGCCACACACATATATATATATACAGACAATACAATGAAGCAATAATTGATTGCGCAGGTGGTGGTAACAATACTTTAAATCAAGTTTGTGAGCTTGAAGTAAACACCAATCCCATTGTATTTAACTAGTCGTCGAACAAAATAACAAAACTACCGCCAGTCGCACGCACTGACGCGTTACCAACTTCCATGTTCATCATTAGAGTATGACGGCAAACTGACTAGCGAGGATGGAACTTGGATACTGATTGTACTTGGGCATGACATTAAATAACTTCTCGTAAATGCTTAAACTCACAAAAACTACAATTTGGTCGTCATATTCAGTTTTTTAAATTGCGAGGAAGGCTATAAGTTCTGATGAAATATTGATTCGCAATGTAAGAGCGCGTGGTTATTCAAAATGGACCAGAATTGGTAACTAACCCAAGGAAACGGAAACAACGTTATCTTGGCAAATTTTGAGAGCATTATAAACCATTACAAATGCAAGTAAATTTGACAAGATGAGTCGAGTTAAGACACGGTCGCCATATTAACCACTCGCATCACAAAACAATACAAAAACATAGAACATAGCTATGCTATTAGAAACTGGTCAACTGATTTATCGACTTAATCTCGACCTAGGTTGTACTGTTTGTCTTTTTGTGAGAATAGCTAGAAATAAAAAAGGGGAAAATGCCTAGGGCCAATGGGTGTAATGACGTAGGAATGGTTTTGAATAGTGGCGAAAATTTCGGCCTTTGTGTGAGATGTGACACGCAATAAAATCATGCTATATAATTGTAGAATTAATATATATATATATATATATAAATTATTACATTTAATGGAGTAGTTGGTAAACGAATAATTTTAAACCAGTAAGCTACTTTATTAAATTTAATCTTATTTTTTTCTACATTATATTTAAATATGATCGTAATTTATATACAAATTGCTATTTGGTAATATTTGGTCATATTTCATTAAGCCACCGAGAGCCAGAAAAGTACAACAAAGAGCATTTTCGTAGGGCGTATACATTACATTGTTAAAAGAGATATATATGTTTGGTTGGTTATTCAGTAAGATAAAATGGAGAATACACAGTATGCAGTTCGTTTCCGAAAACGAAAATTGGACACCTACTGACAAAATATAGTTTATTCAGTTAATAACAGCTTACTATTATGGCAATGGTATGACTAGCAAAATATTCAAATGCAAAGAGTCCTATCGTAGACCATAAAATCAGAACTCAAAATCGTAGACCAGGAAAGATTTTCAGATTTTGTTTCTTATGCCTAGTTTTTTTTAGAAAAACCTTTTTTATTGCGGTAGTTTTGCTATGTTGTTTAACTAACAGTTAATACAATAATATTGGTGTTTACTTCAAGCTCGCAAACTTGATTTAAATAATTGTTATCACACCCGCGCAATCAATGATTATTTATATATATGTATATATATATATATATATATGAGAGACATATATATATATATATATATATATATAGTGTGTGTGTGTGTGTGTGTGGAGGGGGGGTGTGGCGATAGAAATTTTGCAGCCAATATTTTCAGCTAGTTACAATTGATGCGTTTCTTCTAGTGGTGAAAGCCGCATAATTAATTTTTCTTTCCAAATATAAGCATTGCGGTTTGACCCTCCCTAGTCAGTTTGCCATCGTACTATGATGTTGATCATGGAAGGTCAACCGTGGGAAACTTGTAACATGTATTTTCAATTACATAGACACGTTCTGTATAAGTTATTGGAACTTATATTCATTTATCCACATAAATAGGGCCATTCGAAAGTTCTACATGTTGTGCCTGAAATTTTGGCACTTATGGCATACTTCCAGCGACATGCAAAGCTCTTCCCCCATTCGCATATCAATTAAATTCATTATTTATCTGTCTTTGTCGGAACAGGGTTAAATTCGCTGTTGAACCAAACTTGACACTTCACATAACAAAATCCAAATATAACCGGTAGTATCTTGCTATTTTTGTTGATAAAACTACTCGGGTCTCAATAGTCATTATGATAAATATTTTTTCCTACGAAAATATGAAACCGGACTTATAAAATAACGTATTTATAAGATATTGCTCATATATTATTATTTTAAACATGTAGTTCTCAATCCGGTAACAATGTTAAGGTTTTATTAAATCTAGTTGTTCTTTGTTCAAACATTGTGAATATTAATCAGAAATTCAATAACACCAATCAATAAAATTTATTTTGCTTATTAGGAAATGGGACCACAGCGCGATCAAACTGAAAGGGCCATGCGTGCAGTGCTAATTTCGAAAGAAAAAATAATTAAATATGAAGAAAAACTTGAACAGGTACGCGTACCTTAAACATTCATTAGTTCATATTTTTTAAATTTTCTAATATTGAAGACTGTTTTCTTTTATAATTGTATAAGTCGCCAGAAAATACTGAAAATGGATTTAAGTTAACTCATGCCTATGCAGAAATACATAAAATTTATCTGAATGAGTGAAGCTCTATTACAAAATATTTTACTTCGTCAGTTAGTGTGTGAGAATTAAACAATTTTGAGCGTTATTTAAATTCATATATTTTTTTAGCCTATTTCAATTAGATCCGGTTTAAATTATTTTTGTGCTACGTGATTTTCTAGCAGCAAGGGTGAAATTTTTCAAAATTTTTATCCAAAATAGGCATACTCCTAATTTATCCAAATCAACAAATGATTAAGAAACACGCATTGTAGCCGTTTTTACGGAAAAACAGCAAGGCTAAATTGGCTCAAATTACCCATTGTTTTAGGTTTGAAATTTTATTAAAACATTTGGATTCTGACTGAACCAGAAACTGGAACATACTTGCTCTAGAAGGATGACATGTTTCATAAATGAAACTATTATGTATTAGTTGCAAATGCATATTGATATGCGTATGCATATATATATATATATATATATATATATATATATATATATATATATATATATATATATATATACGTATATATATATATATAATTTATTTATAACATTAGTCAATATTAACGTCAGATGTTTCATTGATTCATACAGGTGCAGCAGCACATAAAAAATCTTAATGAAAAGTTAGATTTGAGCAAGAATCATCTTCAAAGTCTGGTTGATCAACATACCACGAATGAAAAACGACTTCAGAGCGCTGTTCGACTTATTGGCACACTTGAAAATTCCAAGGTAATGCATAATGTAGCATATTTGAGCTTCGTATTTAAGCAGCTTTCTATACTAAATGTCATTTCAAGTATATTTAAATAGTAGGTCCTGAAGTAGTATATCTGTAGTACTTTTGAGTATTATCTAACATTCTTTACAGTGCTTCAAAATATAAACATTTTTAAAGAATTTTTCACAAAACGTCGTAAATTTGCTAAAATTTCATTCCTTCCTTTATTGGTGTGTTTCATTCATAAATCTATCCAGGTTCGCTACAGTAAACTGTATCTAATTAAATAGTTTAACGCAAAAATTTCACCATTAAAACCAAAGGCTTCGCATTGAAATTAACTATCTAAGATAAGGAATCGCGGCTTAGAGGGTAGAACTGGCAATATCATATCGAGACAATTTCATACCATTATTAATTCAATAGACTCAACAAAAAGTTGATTGGATTGGCAAAAAATTGAAGAGGAAAAAGCAACTGCACATACGGAGGCAGAAATTTCGGAACAATATCACTATTCAACACCGCAATCCACACCTTCGCTGTTACCTAGTTGAGAAAACAAAATTGCGGAACAAGGTGAAATGAAAGACTACACTCGGAAGAATAACATTCGTATACGAAACA
>JAQBSW010009654.1:0-27798 GCA_029291075.1 Eudiplozoon nipponicum
AAGGCTGCCGATAAAGGCAGCCGAAATATTTTTTTGAAGAAATAAAACTATTGTAAAACTACCTGCGTTAATCAAAACGCAGATCAGGTAATTGCCTTCTCAGCAGTCCGCTTATCACCTCAAATATGATCAATTATTAAAAGTGCGGAATTTAATTTAAGCGGCCTAATTTATGTTTACCGAAAAATCTCACAACAGCTACCGAGATTTCATTGAAAAACTGCGTCATGAACGTACATGTGCGTGTGTCTATAGCTATTAAGTGTTCCGTTAAATATAATTACTTCAATCGTAATGAAACTACAGCGATTTCATAAATTCTTTGTATGCGTCAGAATTTTTTAAATCTTCACTTTATTAAATGACGTAATCAAGGTTGACGCCAGTGTTTGGAAAGTAGATAAAGTAATGCTAACTCATAAGTAGTGTTTCTATACCAAGGAAATTGATCAAAAGTTTGTAAAAAATTTAAGCTTAAATAAGATGTGAAATAAAAAACAATGAGGGTCAAAAAATAAAATTAAGAAGATTGCCTGCTAAATGGAAGTTCATAGTTATAATTCAAGGTAGGATTATAGTAAAAATAAAAGTTTATTAATATGTAGTTCTTTTCATAATTAATCTAAGTTAATATATAAAGTAAGGTAATATTATAAAGAAAACAAGCGTGAATGATAGTACTGTGAATATTCCGAAAAATTATTAAGAAATAGTAAATTGGCCCGTAGTCATTTAAATTTCTGGCCTAACGACAGACGGGCACTAGCTAGTCAACTCAGTATGGCTAGCATAAATTTAGCCGGATCTAATGAGATACAACATTCATTCCGTTTTATGTGAAGCCTTGAGTTTGATTTAACTATGCCATGAAACTCAGTGTTAAAGGGGTAGTAACGGAATGAGATAAAGCATGCTAGCCGCAAAAAAAACATGTTTGGGCTATTTCAGAAAACTTTTGACACTGACATCTGGGCATATATTGCTCATCAGCCTCGGCTGAGAGAAGGAAAAGTTTAAATATAAACCATCATTATTAGGAATGGGAAACTTTGATGCGCCCACATAACTATGAATAATACGCAGTATAATGACTCTACACTCTATTGACTGCCGAACAATATGAAAAGTGTCGCCCTATCTACTAAGTTGTTCAGGGTGAATAACCAAAATAAGGATACTGCAGAAAACTCCACGTCAGATTCTGCCTCTTTTCACTCTCCTTCCTCTACTCAATCTAGCAATGGCTCGTTATGAAATACTATTAATATGGTATATGTTAATAATTTCACTGAGCCCAATATCGGATTGCCAAATATCAAAATTAGTTTAAGTAAACAACCATTTATTAAGCCTAGGCTAGGTTTTGACGTGAGCACATTTAATATTTGAACATTAACATAAATTGGATAACTATAAGCTCTTGCGCGTACGTTAGAAGAAGAATAAATCGTCACATGCTGTGCATCCGAAACTAGAATGCAGGATGATACACACATTACAGAACTGGGTGCGACATTCTTATATACAGGTTATTGGCTCCGAAACTCTAGTTCAGTCGAGTTTTCTGAAGCAGGTCAATCGGTTGTCGGTATTCCCGTTAGCTCATGAGCTGAAGCTTATTTAACTGACTGGATCCCCGGAAACAACAGACTTCGTTCGGCACGCTTAAATGCATCAACTAAAATTAATGCCAGATACCTTAGTGAACGTGCTTTTCATTTCACCATTTGCGGCACAGTCGACAATCGGGAAGAGATTTACTCCAGCCTAAGCTCTTTACTAAGTAGAGCAAGAAGTTTAGACATAGTCTTGATTATAGGTGATATGAATGCTGAAGTTTGGAGCTTAAGCAATGCGGAATTTCCTCTAGACGGGAGATACATTTTTAAGTCAATGTGCAATGATAAAGGCGAGCGACTGTTCGATATCAGTGCGTAACATAGGTTATACTAAAGTAGCGAAAACTTCGGAAGTAGTGTAAGACGTTGTACCACATGGCCTCCTCCATCCCTCCGACAATTATAGTCTTAAACAGATGATGTAGCGATTAATAATACACAGAGTGGTCGCATACAGGATCGTCGGTCGTTATCCGTTGTAAATTTCCACTCAAATTTTCCGGAAAATTCAGTAAGAATAAAACTCAAATAGATGTAAGCAAACTTGAATAACCGTTTGTCGGATAAAAATATGGAGTTGTTCTAAAATCAGTGTTAAATGGTATGGATAGCGAAAATTCGAGGAAGATAAGTTCCTCTATGTAAAATCCAAGTACTATATTATGTTGCATTGCAAGCTCCCGTGGTAATATTCATTAAGTATATGTAAAATTTAAAGAGATTCTCGACATTAGGCGTTAAATTCCAACTGGCTCAGCTTATAATAATAGTACTCTTAGAGTTGTACTATGGAATGAGGAGATCGTGACGCTTGTTTGGGGTGATTCGACTGTCATTCCTATTTTCAAAAAAGTGATTGTAACTCATATGATAACATTAATGATATAAGCATGAATCCAGTCCTATCTAGGTTATTTGCTTCGATTATCTAACGTTGTCTTAATGCTTCGCGTAAATCACATACTCGAGAGGAACAAGACGGATTACACTGGGGACAAGTTTGTATGGTGCATTTTACTTAGTTGATCGCAATTTTCAAAGTCAATATTCTGTCTAAAATTGGTGCGCCCATCAAATTTGTAAATACTATACGCGCTCTCTTCACAAATACCTCTGGCCTCGTTAAGTTCTACAACGAATTAATGCACAACTATATTACCATCAGTGGTGTTCGTCAAGTTATTTAATTTCCCGTTTTTTTGTTTAATTTTGTAATAGATGCTATTACGAACAAAATTCTTCCATACGATCTTTAGTGTATCAAAATTCTCTCGGACTGTGTATTAGACGATCTTGACTATTCAGACGATATTGTTTTATTGTTCGAAAATCGAAATTCTACTCAAGACAGCTGGAATAGATTGTTCCATCTGTCGACATGAAATTCACGCATTCTTACAGTTATATTGCAATGAAGCATCAGTCATTAACAGCTTTTCTGTTGCTATTCGTGATGATGAAGTTTACAAAGCTAAATATACGATAATCCTAAACCAACGTTTCGAATCTTTAGCTTGAGCAATTGTCCGACCCCGATGTGTGCAATCGTTGCTTCCTACCATTAGTAAATTCGGTATTCCAAATAAAGTTTAGCGATTTTCACACTGATGTTTCATTAAAAAATATCACTTGATTTGCTAACCAATCTACTTGATCTATCATGACTGTATTCAGTTTCGCGCTGGTAATAATATCAGTTAATTGTATGTTTAGTCTCCTCTGAATTGAGTACAGGGTCAGATCTATTTAAATGTCCATATATAAATGCAGTTCTATGGTTTCCTCCACTTACCTTAATTGGCGCTCGGTTTCACGCACATCAACGAGGTTAAATTCTACACACCAGGTTTGATTTACTTCTAATGTGTCTAAGTGTTCAATTTACTCCTTTTGGATAGAAAGTCTATTGCCCAGTGTAATAAATTATGTTACTGATTTTATTTCTCTTAGTTTGAAACCCGATACCACCATGATATGATTATACTTTGTTCTGTCAAATTTAGCATAATTCAAATTATAACTAAATTTACTCATGAAATACATAATCGTTGCTGCTATATATTTAAGAGACTACCATATAAATGAAAGTAAACGCAATATCTTATATGATGTGCGCAAATTAGTTGCTTTAAATTTGTGTACTGGAACTGTGTTAACTTTCTTCTTCTATTATACGGGAAACAGAAAAATCGAGATTATTGCCTTCTCTTCTGGCACTTTGATAATCTGTTTCTTTTGAACTACACTAAAATAATATAATGACTCCACTATTTAGAATATCTACATAAGAATTATTTGGCAGGCCGGGTTGTTGAATGCTAAATTGTACTTTTTAAATTACCATAAAAATCGTTCTGACAAGACCATTCAAGGAGGACATATACGTCTTCCTTTTGTTCTGAACGGAAATTTATTTCCTTGTGAGGATTAGTAAATCTTTGCGCAGTGTCCATAACTGTGACCTGCTTTAAATAAGAGCGAAAGTGTAATCAACGTAATGTATCTATCGCTAACACTTACGGGTATCTCTCTACAATGGTATAGGAAAATCTCTGGTAACGCTAGATCTGAGGTTCGCCATTGCCCCACCATCTACTGGTGTTGAATGCCTCCATTAAAACGAGTCTACATCTACCACGATTAACAGAATAATTTACTTTGAGCATTGCCTGTAACCGATAAGTTTTGGTCTATTGCCTAAAATAGTCTCAATAGTTTTCGAAATTGCAATATTTTTATTCAAAGATGTCACATCTGCAGACACCATTATACAAATTTCCAAATTTCCATATTGAATTTCGTTTCAAACGTAAATAAATCCGAATACAAATGTTTTCCTAGTAGTTTAGGTGAGTATGCACACTAACCAGTTTTGCCAGCACTAGTTCAGCCTACCAAATAGAAGTTAAATTGATTTAACGACAATGTTACAAAATTCCAAACTTCAGAACTGGCAATTGACTTTAATATGTTTAGTAGTCAACATCGTTCATTATGAAGACTTCTTACTTACTCATTTGCCTTAAAATTGGCAAAAATGACCTACCATGTGTTTAATTATGTAGAAAACATGTTATACAGGCCTTAAATCTGTTCTATTATTTTACATAAATTATCCTTTCGAAAAATTTACTAATGCTTTTTTGTTTATTTGGTTACGTTACAAAAGCGAAATCCTTAATTTTTGTGGCACTAGTGCACCTGACTACGATCTGTTCAAGTAACTTGTAATAAACATCATAACAGTTTCGTTAAGGAGGCCTTAATAAAACCCAAATCAGCGGCCGAATTTTTAAATTGCCTTAGACAGACAGTAGTTCAAAATCCGCCTCGCTTTATATTTACAGTAGAAAATTTTCCGGCACGGTATACTTGTTCAATCATATATTCTTTAATAATTGAACACCCATGATTCCTGTTAACTGCATGCATTATTTTATAATAATGTTTACATAATTTATTCTAAAATTATTTTAACACCTAATTCATATTATTTAAAGCGAGTTTGCGTACTTGAGATAAACACCAATCCCAGTTTTTTCAACTAGTCACGAAACATAGTAAAAAAAATTGACAGCCGCAAATAATGACGTATTTTACCTTTCCATGACAATCATCAGAGCACGATGGCCAATCGAAGAACGACGATAAAACCGAAATGCATGTACAAAAACACACACATTGCCTAGTTAACAGAGGATGGAGGTTATTTTAGACGTTTGCCACCCAGAATTGTTATAACATCGGTCAAGCAGTAAAAACAACTTTTTATTGTTTCCTGCCGCATGCAAATGTCCCAATTATTTAATAACCTCCTTACATAAAGCGGGATAAATAGAAATTAAATGCCAAATACAAACAATTATTAAATATAAGGTGAATTTGTTATCGTTTTGTCCCAGAAAAAATAATTAATCCAGTCCATTTAAATCTAGCACGTGCACTGAGGAACGCTAAAAATAATGTTTCTCATATATATTCGTAGGTAAGTATTTGATTCCAATACGTTTTTCATATTATACCTATATATATATATATATATATATATATATATATATATATATATATATATATAATGTTAACATTTGAAGACTGCTAGTCTTTGGATTAATACATTTACTTGATACAATATTACAGATGGACGTAAATATAACTACAATAAGCAGTAATTTCGAGAAGCTTAGCTAGACACATACATACACACATACACACGAGATTTTTAGTGATTGCTGTAGAACTTACTTCATATTAGTACTAGAAGGAAACCATGTTTCATGGTAGGAAAATTATCGAATGAAGAAATCAAATTGCTCAGACCTGGGCAACATCGTTATCAGAAACGGAGAAAATGTAATTCCACAGTACATTATAATACCATGGTTTTTATGTATTCAATTAGCACAAGTTTAATTACAAGTAAAATTAATCGGATACTTTTAGTTTCAATGGAAAATAATGTGTTCAGGGGACAGGGATCATAGAAGAGACCGCCATACGATCAGTTAAGTTGGTTGGGATCAAGAGCAGTACATCCATGATACCAACTCGTTTAATTTGATCTGCAGTGTCTAAATCTGTAACGTGAATAAAAAACACGAAATGAATGACACGATGATAGCTTAGCACTGATTAGCCAAAGCTCTCTGACTCTATAAAAATGAGAGCGCATTAAATAAATTTGTCAGTAGCGTGATATTATAAGCTATATGACGAGGAAGTCTAAAACAGTTCGGTAAGAGGTATGCCATCAGCTATTCATAATTACTGGAAACCACTAATGGGCGAAGATCTATCCAACATTAGCGCAGCTAAAAGATGTCCCTAAAGACGTGCCATGCTGCAAAAAAAAACCTTCCATAAATAAAACTTTAACATTATAACCATGGAGAACGTAAGAACAACACTCTACAGGTCCATTTACGAGGTAACCATATGTACGACCAGACATGCAAGTTAAAATGTGCACACACAATTAATAAATAGTACAGGAATAACGAATGAAAAATTTAACAGGTATCCAAAAATGAAGTTAACATTACCACGTACGTGCTCAGACTGAATTATTCGATAGAAACCAAAATTCTTATAGCTTGTAACGTATTTATAATGAAGACAGGGGTGTAAGATTGCCTTTTTAAACATGACAGTCTAAACCGAAAATAAGTCCAAAGGCTTATACTATAAACATTACCTTGAATTGAAGGAGTTGCCTTGTTGCGCACTTGGAATAATTGTAATTACATGATCTGCGTTTTGACTAACGCAGCTTTCATTGTTCCAGTAATTTTCTTTTTCCATAATATTTCGATCTTCATTACCGAAGATCTTCATCAGATGCATTTCATGAAACAACTAATATGCATGCTTAGCTACGCAATAAATAAACGGGTCAGTTAGCACACAAATAAAGTGATAGAAATGATGCTGAGTTTGTGAATCTATTAATCGTGTGCAAGTATGTCTAATAGCTTCACAATCTCAATATCAATTCTAGTAAATAAGGAAGACTTGCTGCCTAAAGTGGATTTTTTCATTCAACTAAACTGATAAACAGAATATTATTATTGATTAGTAATATTCTAGCGATTGAATATAATAATTAACCGAAATATATAACGACAAACCCTATTTTAATGCGCATTTATTTTTTTATACGTAAAACCAAATTTACCACATTCCTCACCCAAATATATATCAGGCAAAGGGCGTAATACCGGCTCCTACTGATGAGATACCAGTAAGCCCGAAACTACTATACACGAGATTATATGTTCAGTTCATGCTGTCTTTAATTTATCCTTCTGGTCATATTTGAACTAATTTGCTACTAGGTGCACAACACCTAATACACAATTGCATATATATTTGATCTCGTCACAAACAGTATCCAAACCAACGCAAAGTTATAATTTCCAAATTTAAGAAATTCATTTATTAAATTTCAGTGAAGAGAAAAATCTAAAGTAATAAAATGGTGAAGGTGCAAAACTTCTGAGTAAAAAAATTCATCAAAAAAGATTAATTTGAATAAAAATTATTCAAGAATTTCTACAAAATAAACCATTTATAACTTCAATAAAAAGCAAAACACGCAATTTTAAAACCTGAAACGGAATGATTTAGTTGGAGAACAGATGTATAACACAAAAATGTTATATAAACTTATAAAAAAATTATCCAATATCAAAACAATGATTGTTTCATATACTTTACAAATATCTGGTAAACATTAATGGAAAAACAAACGCTTGTGGAAAAAAATAAATCCTGAAGTTAATAAGAGGAAAATCAAAAAAAATTGCCTGATATGTCGCGACTGATATAAAATATATTTACTATTACTCATGCGAACAAACATACAAAGCTGCATGAATACGTAAATAGCGAGTGAAATTAAGGTTTAAGCAATGATAATTACAACAGATACGAAAATTGCTCGGATTTGATACCAAAACAAATAAATTCCGGCTATATTATAATTATTATTAAAAAGTAAAGTACACTTTTAACCAGCCTACATAATAACGAATCAAAGTTTATTCCAGATTAAACAATCTTGTATATCTAAAATAGTCACATGTTACCACTTCTTATTAAGCATAACTTTAAAAAAGGATGACACTGTACAAATTTACTTTAAGTTGACACCAATTTGTGAATAGATCCAATCCCTGCTTTGTAACTAATCATTTATTCGATGATTCATATAATTAACTACTCCAATATTCAATAAAAACATAATGTGAAAAATATAAGCCAATAGAGGACTTGTTGCTGCCTTTTCAATGTTGGCCTAGAAGAAAGGTGGTTTCGCCAAAAGAATAAGTGCAAGCCTGTATAGATCGCATAGAAGTGGCAAAATATTTCATAGGAAAATCAAAAATCTGAGACATTAGAACATCACAGCCAGGTTTCGGCAGAAATGGCACTTGTAATGGAAAAAAATTTAAATTAATATTTATGTCCAATCTTGCAGTAAGAAAATGACTTTTTATAAAATAACCAAACAGATAATTTACGTCCACAATTTATGACTTCTATATATTGTATTGTCAACCAAACAGGAAAACATTCCATAAAATCGTTACGTTGCACAATATATTACTGACTCGTCTAGATTGATCAAAATTTGTCCGTTAGTTGACTTTGAAGTATATTACGTTGAGGTGTAGAGACTGGAGTCCCCATCGTAAAGAACGCCGTGTACAGGAAACACACGATGGCAAATAACTGAGTTGGCAGCATATAAAACACAACGTACGAAAAAATCGCTCCAAAAAAGAGCATTATACCAGCTGCAGTAAGACCAAATTATTATTAGTTTGAAATGTTAAGAAATTTAGTCGAGTTAAGCGAAAATTTTAACGCGGCCAGCATAAAAATGAAAAAGAAAGAAGAAAAATTATAAAGTTATGATGAAATATAACTTTTAAAATAAGCCAATGATTCAAAATCAGTCTACGCTGCTATATAAAATTATATACATAAATGTAGATCAAGGTCTCTCTTAAATTAGTTTCCAGAAGATCCTAATCTGGGGGGTGAAATTAAGAGGCCAGTATACTGATTCCTATTTACCTCTAGATGTACATATTTTTGCCTACTCAAATATTTCTGTGTTAATGAAAGTACGGTTTTTCGTGAACAAGTGATCTATATCATACATAATACTGTTTGGCCACGGAATTGTTGACACTTCATTGCTGGGTGTTCAGTTATTCACCAGAGTTGCGTAGGGGACTTAGCCATTGGGAAATGTAAGTGGCCTTTTCAAGCATTACCAAAATCAACAGTATCAGCGTTTAAAATATATGTAAGCAAGAAACACATATGTACATGCAATTAAATGTTCCATTCAAGCACATGTTCGTTTATCCCTATGGTCCTATTTGAATTAAATTTTTACTAGTTGCGCAGCACCTAATACATAATAGCGTAATAACATTTTACTATTTCAGCATTAACTTATTACATTTTCACCCTCTTCAGGTATTTCCATAACAACATAAAATGGCTTTTGTAGCAGCCTGTTGAATCATGTAAAGAAGGACCTCCACAATCAAATATCACAAAATAACTTACACTGTTAATTAATTAAACGTCATGTGCATATTAGTATAGACAAAGCAACACTTGTCATAATTTCGGAGAAGTCCAAGTATTGATGAAATTATGTTCTTTTACATCGATTGCATTTGATATCTTATGAAATACTAACTTATACTAAAAATTAAATATTGCCATAATACTTTTATCATAATCATCTCTGACAACAATAAAAAAATCATTAGTATTTGATGCTTCACTGTCATAAACCAATGAGAAGAAAATTTTTTTAATTAAGAATAATAATAGAAAATTAAGAGAGGTTTATGACGAGGATCAGGTCAATGTGAGTATATTTACTTAGAAAACATACAGACACACACAAATTAGGCAAAGTAAACATTTACACAACACCAACACGGTCAAATCAGCTTTAAGGCAAGGCAACATCAACAATACAGCTTCCTTGAGGTTTCCACTTTATCACGTCATAAGCAAAACAAAACCGCGTAGCTAACTCTGCTACACTAAGAAAAGAAATTTACGAAGATGAGTCTAATAGAAATCTGCAACAAGACCGCCACTGAGCCCGAATCAATGCTATATCGCGCAGGGTTTCAACACATGTGGACCCCATCCTGGTAGACGAGCAGGTCCTATACTACTAGTCAATTTTTATGAAATATACAGCGAGGACAACCTCGGTTTATTCTACGGAGCCTTCCTATTGGTATTAAATAGTATAGTATGCGTCTCCAATAGTCATTAACAATAAAAGCTCAGCTCCTGGCCTGTGTGGTGGATTCATTCTCCCCAGCAGGATAGATTGTACTTTTCAGTCTTTAGCAGGAAACCATCTAAAGTAAAAACAATCTATAACACCCATCGCCTGATAAATTTACCTAAAAATGGAGTGAGCTCTATAAAAGACCTTGATAAATGTCAGCATTTTAACTTGCGGATCACCTTTTTCATTATACTGGCTAGTTGTGCAAGCTCTAACAAAAAGCAGCATCATATTAAGGACACCATTCACAAATATTCCCATGAACACCATTGTTACTCAAATGAATCATCTTTACTCCTCAACGGCAGTTAAGTGCACTAAATTATTTAAGAAACATTACTAAGCTTTTTCGAGCATGATGTTAATGTTCATGTGTAAAACTGTTTATATATGTAGGATTGGATTTAAACTCCATGAATCCAGGTAAGTCTGCATTACATTCCACATAATCACTTTCAATACAATTGTGTACTTCAAGTTGGTTCCAGCCACTATTAAGCTATGTTTTCTGTTGAAAATTCAAGCAGCGAACCTTATACCGTTCTATTCAAATGCTGTAGACATGTAATTTCCACTGAAATGTCGAAGTATAAATAATTAAGCTCTGGTTGGCAACGTGTCGGCACTAGTTTCCTAGTACTATCTTCAGGCATGTAATACAAGTCAGTATGCTAATAAGAAAGACAAGCTATTGTCTCTGATGCGTTTTTTAAGCCTAAATACTTATTCAGTCATATGAGATTCATTTATTCTTATTTTCTGCTAATGAAATGCTTGCCATAAAATCAAAATAATTCTTCAATCGATAATTTAGTAGGTATCCATAAACGAAGTGTAATGCGAAACCTTACATTTATATTGGTGTTCTATTGATATTCTATTACAAAATTCACAAATATTTAATTCAAAGTTCATTTAATAACACCATGTTAAACATACCAAATTCTAAGCTATTTGCTCCAATGACTTTAATCAATGTTTATGTATTTACGTATGTTTTATACCGAACACACGTACAAGCACACACGCGAACACACGAAAAGTACTAAAATATTTTCATAAACAATCGCATTCTGAATATTAGATAATGTTTCCAATCACTGAATCCCCACAGCCTGCTAAAAATAATACGATTCAGCATTCAATTTAAATACATTATGCAAAGTTTACTAGTCATAACCAAAACAATATTAGGCAACCTGATTTAAAATTAAAATGAGGTATTGTGTTAGATTACGAAAAATTCAAACCTACAAATCATCAACTTTAAATTTAAATAGGTTTGTTTCAGTAAAGGATACTAAACATGTAGCGTTCCCAAGCTTCGCACATGTACAAGGATGTGCATAAGTAGTACTGATTCCACGCGTACTTTAAAAAATCAACTGGATTGCTACGTAATCTTGAAAGCATTTTGATAACAATCTGAAAAGGAGAAATAAAAATAGAAACCAAATTTAGCAAATAATTAGACAATATAAATAGAAACGTTTATCAGCCGACAAATATTCAGTTAAATGCATATCAATATACATATAGTTGATTTACTATCATCATGTATACACATAAGTATGCATAGATCGATTTTAAATACATGCATAGTGTTATATGAAATATTATATTCAAATAAACGATATAATGTATTCTACTTATCAAACTCTTGTGATTTAACATAATGTACATTTGCTATACGATAACCGACCAAGTTAGTGACTATACGAGATCTTGTTGTAACTTTTATGCTTGTATTGTAAAAATTAACGACATGAGCTCTGGAAATAATAGCTTTAAAATTATTTTGGAGTTGAACCCAAGATTAAATAAGAGAAATTGTTTTTAAAAATGAATTAAGAGAACAAGCAACACCAATTGCAAAAATGATAGATCATCTTTTTGAAGAGAAAAATATGTTAATTAAAACGACATGAAAAAAAGTAAGTAATGCAGAACGATATATCTAAACAAAGTATTCTCATTGTCGAAATCATTGACAGTGAAATGGAGACAATCTGAATAATTTGTTAGTTTGTACATTAATGAGCAATACCAATTTGCAAAGAAAATGAAGGAATTTCAAAAACAAGTACCTCCTACATAGCAGCGAATGATGGTATAAACAAAACTCGAGGCGATTATCTATTAGAAGGGAGCTAGGTAATTGGCAGACCAAGACAAATGAACGAATGCAATTCCTGTTTATTTCTAGACTACTTTTTTAAAAATCCAACAAGTAGACAACATTTGCACAACCCAGAATATTGCAAATATCAAACAGATACAAATCTGATTCATGATAAACAGATTCAATATAGAATAAAGTAAAAAGTACATATAGAACGCAAGAGTTACATTTTTCCAATATATACACGCAGATGAGAAACTTATTCGGAATACTGCAGCAATTAGCAACAAATTACTATGTAATTTCTTTTCTAACCACTAGAGAGCACAAACATTCAGCGAATGACTAAAAAACTGATTCAGCTACCAACAAGCATGGTTAAGTCTGGTCAGAAATCTGCTAAGATAGGTTGTGTTACAATCCAATGATAGCTGAGGAATGCGCCACCGAAATATCTTCGTCGCGTAGTTCTATTATCTTTATTTGAAAAGCTTCATCTCGCTATGATCCTACTATTCACAACCCTCAGCCATAATTCATTCACAGTTAAGAGAATAGACTGTCCAAGAAAAGCTACCTCTCATTCACATGTATTATCTACTATGAGTATAGTGTTAAACGACTTCAGTTGAATCTTCAATTCTCACTCCATCATTCAACAGCCGACTAATCCTCACAATTTGACTTCTATAATGGAGTTGAAATTTCTGCACATATCCGGGCAGCTCATCTATTTTAACCAATATCTATGTTATCCAGTATATCATAATAGAAATAAAAAAGGCCTATGTCAAGGCGCGCACGGTCAGTTTGAACTTGTTATAATTTTCTTGCTGAAGATTATTTTTGCAGTGTCTATTTGACACTTTTAAGCCTGCTAATAATAAAATAAATAACTATTCTTACATAGTTATATGAAATATATATAGAATATTAATTATTTTATATACCAATCATCGTTGATAGTTAATTTTTGACTTCTCAATCAACCTGTACCTGATATCTTATTGTCTATACTCTATTAAATATAAATTCCTACAAAATGCAAAAATATCAGTTACCTGTAAATATTCTTTCACTTGCATTCGCATTTCAGTCAAGAATACTTATAATTGAAGAAAAACCACGTATTAGATAGAAATCTTAATAAGAGTACACCGCAATATGCAATAATAATTTACAACAACAACAACGTAATATATTCTTTTCATAAACATATTTCAGACAAGCATAGACAGGAGAACAACTGTTTTGTTAAAAAAATCTACAAGACAATCTTACTCAAGACAAATTACAACTTGTGGTCAACATTCTCCATCCCCATTATAAAATTAAATACTTGTTCATAAAACAGGAAATATCTGGAAATAACATGTCGTTAATAATAAATTTCAAGAAGAAACCTGAAAAGCCTTACATATGTACTTAATAAGCTACAATCTGAAGAAGTCATTATACATCGGGACATTAACATTTTAATCAAATTCAACCCAACATCCAGGAACCACGAGTCGCCATCACGAAACACTGCACTACTCCCTACTCCACAAACTCAGTTCCACCCCCATAGGAAACAAAGTAAAGCTCTCCAGCCAATCTAGACCTTTTATAACATAATTAATAACTACCATATAAATACTAACAAAAAGCAAACTATTCCCAACCAATCTGTCTCAACAAAGGCAAAACCAACCTTTGCACAAGTTGCACAAACATCAATCTTAGAAAAAATCCAACCATAGAAATCCAAATCTAATTCATCTTCATCTATAAAGCCCTTACTTGCAACGAAAATACCCCAGACTACTGAAACCAAAAAGTAACCATACAAATCTAATTATCAGTTAATCTCAAATCCCATGCAGTTGAACCATCAAAGTCAGGCACTCCGAGAACTTGAGTACATTATACAATAAAACTGAAAGAAGTAGAACAGGTTTATTCTAGTCTCTTGATTAAAACAAGGAAAGAATCAATAATAAAATCGATATGCCGAATAACAAACATAAGAAAAGCGAAGATTTTTTGAGATCACTATGATCTAGTCATCCGCCACAGAAATTCCTCTTGTTAGCAACCGAAACAAGCAACAAATTCAACAGGAGCTCATTCCATTCGCTATAACTTCAATAATACATTCAGTAAAACTATCTATACTTGATCTAAATACAAGATCTTTACGGCCAAAATTAGTATCTTTTCGTGCAATTACCTGTAAACTAAAGTTGCATATAATCGCTGTCTCCGACACATGGCTCAATCTCAACACATTAATGTGAAATATAAATGTAAAATTACACATTAATTCAAGCAGATAGAAATACCACCATAAGAAGTGGTAAAGAACTTAATCTACACAAAACCTTAAGCTAATGCCTTATACATGCTGTCAACCACATCCTTGAGTCTATCGTTATAATAATTTCACTTCATGGGCTTGAAATAATGTTGGCATGTATATATCATGCACCTCCAACAGACGTGCTAACCAATAAGGCATTTTCTAATAGATTGGAGAACGTAACAAATGCTAAAATTTCACCTACATAACAATTATAGGAGATTTTGACTTCAATAATTGCCTACCCAATCGCCTATATTCTACCAGCAGTACTTCCACTACTTTAAGTCAATCTGGACTCATTCAAAACGTTGTTCAACCAGAAATTCATACAGGTTATCTTGATCTCGAATTCACTAATGAGAATTTAACAACAGATATTACACACTACAATTACATATCACGATGTGATCGTGAACAACTTTTTATCACAACAAAAGGTGCATCCGTAATTAGAGGTTCGCTTAACCAACTTAAACGTACAGATTGGCTACTATTTACACAAATCAGCAACATGTACAATACGAATAAGAATGCGCCACAATCAAACTCCAACACACAAAATATGATTACAAAGAATCAACAACGATACTTGCACCTTCCATCAGTTATCACGCGTTATCACTACCATAAAGTAGAACCAAGCTATTCTAAATACTTGCTCATGAACCATAATCCAAATAAAGGAACTAAAGAATAGACAATAAAAGTAAATAAGAATTAAGATACCATACCAATATAGAGAAAAAATTGCAAGAAACTGGATACACGACAAGCGTTTTATCTAGTCAGGAAGAAAACCTAGAATAACAGGAGATATATAGATATATATATATATATATGTATATGTGTGTGTGATTAGTAGGCTGATGCAGGTTTCTAACTACGAATTTGTCAGTTTGGCAAACCCATACCTAGCAGGCCAACAGACGAACAATTCAGCCCTTCCGCCATTGCTACCTCAGTGCGTTCACATAAACTTTCAATAGAAATAATAGTGAAAGCCATACAATTCATAAAATCTAAGTACCAAGTGGACACATCCATCAGATCTGTCGACATACTCCTTCAATAAGTAAACTAAGAGAAACTAATGAATTATAATTAAAACAACATGCTAGTGTCACAAGAAATAACGGTTAAAATGTAGCAGATCCATATGAAGTTGTTACCAAGAACCAAAATCCATAGTGGGTTCAAAGATTTAAGACCAATAGCTAACCTACCTACATTCGCAAACTATTGGACTATGTCATTTTTAATTGATTCAGCCGCTGTTTCGATTTAAAAATTTCCGTCAACACTGTTTAACTCGAAATCGATCACGTACGACAATAAGTGATTTGAAAATTATTTCAGAATATGTTCTATTCTTTAAACTAAACACACTATACAACCAATTATCTAGCGAAACACTCAACCAACATCCTGTTTTATTATACCTTATTAGATCTAGCTTGACAGTATCAAATAAGCCCGACTATTAAGAACCTATTTGTGAAATCACAAATGCTAACAGAGAAACCTATGGATCTCTAGTTAATAAAATGGATGAAAAGATACTTTTACCAACTATTTCTCTCTCTCCCGAGACTTAGATGATAAATCGGAAACATCGATAACGAAATAAATTATGCTTATATCATCCTAATCGCAAACGGAGCGTCTAGATTTACTTGTAATAAGAATAAGAACGCTTTATTTAATTATACATATCCACATCCAAAGTCGACAAGAACTACTTCGCCAAATTTATTCAATGATCTACCTTTGCAAAACATTGAATAACCATTCATGATCATCTACATCATGCAACCAGGTTTCAATCAAAATTATGAAATCAAGCATGCTGTTCATTTTGAAGTTATTTTGTGAAGTTTTTGCTTTATTTATATATAAAATATGGAATACATATCTCTACAGCTATTTGTCAATATGCTAACGACTAGTGGGTAAATAAATGAGGCTTTTTTAAGACATTCTTCTCTGGTTCTACTATCATTTCGCTCTTCCCCATTGTAATGAAAATATTTAACAGCGATGTCGCCGTAGATACACAGATTTTAGGTTAGCTGAGGATCTTTGTCTTCTGTAGTGGTTTTCCTCTATTATCGCAATTATTCTAATTTACTTGTCGTCTTTCATTTTGTCTACATTTACCTTAATGAGTGCCGCTTTAGTTTTCTTTGCTTCCGCAAATTTTCCCTGGAAGTATCTTTTATCTTTTGCATCAAGTCTTCTTAAACCGCTCTATTAATCTTTTTCTCACTGGCATCTTCACTTTGCTTACTTAGCGGTTTTTATTGAGCTTCATTACAAACGGTCACGAGCAGACCGACTTCTTGCAGACTCTGTAGCATTTTATGATATCTGCTTCTGCTGACTCCTTGATGATTGAGTTTAGCTTGAGGACCTCACCCTGGTATTCATCCTCGTTCAGATTGAGCATAATAAGTTTGTCTTTCTAATGGGACCTAGCTGTCGTTTCGCCTGCCAGAAGATTTCATTATTCTTCATCTATTCTAGTATCGTTTATTGGATTAATTCTGCCAACTCCATCCATGGTTGGGTATCGTTTTGTATTTGCCAAATCTTATCCAATAGATTTGACTCCAATGTAATGTGATTTGCGAAAGACCTTTATATGCTACGTATATTCTAGACTCATACTGTATTAAGTCTCCCTAGAATTTTTCTGTCAGATTTCATATTATTTTCCTTAACCATAATTTCTATGGTAATTTTAAGCTCAATAATAATTTTCTCAATTTATAAACTATTTCTTCATGGGACTAGATCAAAACCAGCGCTTCAGGAGAACGTTAAAAATAAATTTAAAATCTAGTACAACTTTCGTTCTATACCAGCTAAATATACATAAAGAATAAATATTTTTTTCAACAAATGCCATATGACCCAACAACTGAAATGATAAAATACAATTCGACAGTGGAAATGTGGAGTGAAATAATAAAAAAATTATTTGGCAACAAAGTGCAACAGGCTAAACAATTCAAATGATGAGGTACAAATTAAAAGTAGGATATGTAGAGTTGAATGATATTGTGATAAGCAAACTATTTAACTATATGTATGAAAAGAGTTGTGAAAGAGAAGCGCTTTCATCAACTTCGTGATAGTTCGTTCTGACGAGAAAGAGATTCCATTTGACTAGGTAGGACCGACTAGAGTAAATATCGTGACTAGCAAAATGTTTATCGATAAGGCTTATGGGAGTTATAAAAATTCATGCTAGTTCGTTCTGAGGAGAAATAGATTTCAACTGATTTAGTAAGAACCAAATAGATTAAGGCCTTTGAATGTAAATTAAAAGGTAGTTCAGAGGAACTTAAGTGATCCAAATAAGATGATCATACCGCATTAATGGATTATCCGGGCCTGGCATCTCAGAGGCTCTCTTATGGTAGTGACCAAAGGGCCTCTACACTAGCAAAATGTTTATCGATATGGCTTATGGGAGTAATAAAATAGAACGCTTTCATCAACTTCATGCTAATTCGTTCTGAGGAGAAATAGATTTCAACTGATTTAGTAAGAACCAAATAGATTAAGGCACTTAAGGAGTAAGAATATCAATGCAGGATTTGCAATGATCGGTTGAATAAAAAAATATTGCAATAATGAACATTTATTGTACATATAGTACTATCATAATCAAAATGAGAAAATTTTACTTTAGTGGCAGTACATAATAATTACATTAATGTTAATAATAAAAATTATAAACGATTACATAATTTATGATAAATCTACGGAGTTCACTCTATCCTGAATTAAACAAAAAACTAGTAAATATTACCAAGAGAGAAATATATTATATCAAATATTTGATAAATTAAAAATCAGAATAATATTAAAAAGAAATCATTATATAGACAGCTAAACGGAGAATATATAAGATGTTGATTTAAGAATTTATTTATAAATATTTTTATCAAACTGTTGTTTGTCAAAGTCGTAAACAAGCAGTAATTTAATTTGGTCTTCAGTTGTTTTAATGAATTTTATTAATAGAACTTGACTGAATGCAAGTATATTGGAATTACTCACATTCATTTGATACTATATTACAACATATTGACGTGCGACCAATTTAATACGATGGCCCTATCGAATACCGTCTTGGTGTGTGGAAGTTAATGAAATTGTAAACGCCCCGGCTTCAAGTAAATGCCGTACGACGTTACAAACTCGGTTAAGGTGCTCTGAATAGAGATTAGTTGCTGATATGGGGGCCCTTAAGAGGGCCAGGTAATGCGTTCTCTTGAAGTCTTCCGAAGTGAAGATGTCCTAGAGCCTTGGGTGGACTCTGGTTGAGTTGTTGCTCCCGTGGTTGAGCTGTGATCGCGTTGTGGATGGTGTCCTGCAGGTCCTGCACTCAATTGGCTCGTCTCTCCGGTATCCCACATCAAGATGAGTAGGTATTGACAGCCGGTACAGAGCGCACACGTATCTGACAGCCGACAGAACGCACACGCGTGAAGCAGGTAGAAGGCAAATGCCACAACTGACTTGCATGGTAAATTACCGTGCTTAAATAGCATGCAATATGTGTACTTGCATACTATTGGTTAAACGTGGTTAGACGTGGTTAAACGGCAATTTGCTTTTTTCTCATTGGTGCAACGTAAATAAATTTGAATTTAATTTACGCAATATGTCGGCGATTGATTTGTGTCGTTACAACACTTTCCTCTCTGAAAAAAAAGAAAAAAAATATTCCTCTCTGCGAGGCTAGATAAGAAATGCATGACAGAGTTCGAACCAAGTTAAGCAAAAATATGATGAACCATAAGTGCTGGGCTTAAATATGCTTGTTGGTTGCTTCAACAATGATATGATGCCAGGTAACCACTAGGAATTGCTACACAAATTGTTAGCTCTAGTGGACAGGTCATAGCACGTGAGGCAAAATAGAGCAGTGTAAGTTTTTGGAGCCGCAGCGTGAAGATTTCGAGGTAAATCGCCTCTGAATTTGCCAGGTTTAAGATAAAAACCTAAGCAGGTTGGATCGTTGTCAATGTGTTTGTATACGACCAAAGGAGCTAAAGTGCTCGACATTGTGGTCATGACATTTGTAGAGTGGTCTTTGTGAAATAGATAAAGTTGAGATATGCATTGAAAGTGGCCTGTACCATGATATGAAGCTGATCACTACTTAGTGTTGCTACACGAAAGCGTTAGCTCTAAGTAGCTGGTCATACCAAAATAGGCAGTGTAATGTCATGTGTGAGAAATACATTATAATGTAAAATATATATACATTAAAATCAAAGGTAATTGCATAAAAAAATGTACACGAACATTGCCTCAGAGATGGCATAATACCAAAGAACTGTTCACAAATGCTACACAATTGTTAGCTAAGAACAGGTGGTTATGCCACGTGAGACAAATACTAAAAATTAACGTAAAGTTTAAAAAAATTTTATAGTTAAATGTTAATGTTTAAAAAAAATTAATTACGCGTTATACAAAGCAGGTTGAGATTGTGGGCAGACGGAGCCTGAGACGTGTGTAGAAGGTTGAACGCTCTCAGGATCAGGTGGTTCGATAAACGGTTTCAACCTGTCTATGCTTACTGATGTCGGTGTAGCGCCTTGCATGATGATGAAGTATTTTGGCTGTTTTAGTAAAATCGGGTAAGGACCGCGATACTTGGGTTGTAGTGGTGCAACAGCATTATTGTTGCGAACGAGTACTCTCTTGCAGCTGTGGAGCTGTGGGTGAACGAAGACTGGACGAGGCGTGTGTCTCGGCTGCTGTTCGGACATGTTACCGAAATGAAGTCGAAGGCGGGTAGCTTCGTTTTGTGGGTCATCTTGTGCCGGTAGTAGACGTGGGAGCTGACTAGGCAGGCGTAGATCCATGCCATACAAGAGTTGTGACGCAGACGTTTTAATGGATTCTCGAGTACGGGAACGCATGGCCAGCAGAACTAAAGGTAGTGCATCGACCCAGTTGCCATTAATGGACGAGGATGCTAAAGCTGCTTTGAGTTCCCTATGCATTCTCTCTACCATGCCATTAGCTTGGGGATGGTAGGCAGTCGTCTGGCGTAAGATGCATCCCATGTACCGCAAGGTGGTTTTGAAACGATCAGATGAGAAGCAAGTGCCTCTGTCCGTGATGACCTCATTGGGAACACCGTAATTGGATATCCATGCAGAGATAAAACCGTTAGTTACTTCGTCTGCAGAAATGGTGCCAAGAGGTAATGCCGCAGGCCACCGTGTAAATCTATCGATCATAGTTAGAAGGTAGCTGGAACCTTGAACCTTTGTCAGATGAACTATGTCGATGTGGACGATGGCTAGGCGAGAAGTAGACCGAAAATGTTGCAACTTAGAACGAGTGTGTCGTGTGATCTTGTTTTTCTGACAGATAGCACACTCTGAGACCCATCGTTTAACATTCTGCCTAAGTCTGTGACCCTAGAAACGATCTGTAAGAAGTCGGACAGTCGCTTGGCTTCCTGGGTGAGAAATTGAGTGAATTGAATCGAAAACCTTTCTTTGAAGGCTGGTCGGCAGAATTGGCTTGTTGGGCTGCGTACCCGTGAAGTAAACAATTGGTAAGCCTTCCCACAGACGGCATATGAACTTGGTTGGGTGACGGGCTATTGATCTTTGAATGTGAATGTCACCGCGTTGTTCAGTTCGCAGGAGAGTTGGCGTTAGTGCAGGTTCACTGAGTGCCACGGAGTTGACAGTGAATGGTGACGGCGAAGGTGGTTGTAGAGAGACGTCTGGCCTAGACAGGGCATCTGCAATGAAGTTCTGTTTGCCCTTGACGTGAAAGACGTCAAATTGCCATTCGCTTAGACGAGAAAGCTGTCTTTCCACTCTGGCAGGGTACTTGGCGATAGATGAAGTTGCGTTTCGAAGTGCGCTAACTAGTGGTGCATGATCTGTGAAAACAACAAATCTGCTACTGCCAATGATGCTGATAAAATGGCGCACTGCGTCGTGGATGGCGAGAAGTTCTCGGCCGAAAGTGTCGTACCTCGTTTCTACTGGTTGGAGAGTACGCGAGTAGAAACTGATAGGCTTCCGAACTCCGTCGATCTCTTGTTCCAAAGTGGCTCCAATAGCGAATTCAGAAGCATCTGTCGTGAGTAGAAATGGCTTTTCGAAATCTGGATGCGTTAGCATTGTGGCATTTGCTAACGAGTTGATCGCAAGTCGAAGTAATTCCTCGTCTTCGGATGACCAAGCAATGATGGAATTCTTGCTAAGTCCTTTTCGGTTCCGCAGGTGCCTGCACAAAGGATAAAGTTGTTTTGAAAGGCCTGGAAGGAACTTGCGATAATAGTTTAGTACTCCCAGGATTTTCTGCAAATCGCCCAAAGTCCTTGGTGACTTGATATTCTTGATTGAATTCGTCTTTGACGGCAACGGTTGAATACCTTGGGCCGTGATACGATGCCCTAAGAAGTCGACGGATGAAGTTGCAATCTGCGTCTTGTCACAGTTGATCTTGAGTCCGTGGTTGGATAAGCGTGAGAGGACATTTCGTAGATGTTTCTGCATGAGATTCTAGATCTGGACTGAATACCATAATGTCATCGAGATATGACATACAATAAGCAGAGTCGTCGCGAAGTATGTTGTCTATGAATCTTTGAAATGTCTGAGTAGCACACTTAAGTCCAAAAGGCATGTAAAGATATTCAAAAAGGCCAAATGGAGTGATGACTGCAGTTTTCTCGATATCCTCTGGTGCTACCGGTATGTGATGGTACGCTTGTCTGAGGTCAATCACTGAGAAGAAATTGCTGCCGTTGAGTTTTTCAAGTAAAGTGTTGATATTTGGAATAGGATATGCATCAGATTTTGTCACTGAATTTAGCTTACGGTAGTCTCCACAGGCTCTGTACGATCCGTTTGATTTTGAGACTAAGTGCAGTGGTGACGCCCATGAACTTTTCGATGGTCTGATGATTCCCTCTTCCAAAAGCCTTGAGAATTCTTCTTGGGCAGCTTTCAGCTTAGCAGGAGCCAGTGGTCGCTTCTTGAGTGCAATAGGTTGTCCTTCTGTGACGATATGATGCATCGTGTTGGAGACTCGCAGATCGGATTTGTTAAGATCGAAAAGCGATTTGTATTTTCGAAGAGCTGCTGATATCTCTGCTGAATGATGCACTGGGGTTGGTTGAATGACCTGTAACTCCAAACGCTCGGAGGCAAGTGTCCAAAAGCTTTGTTCAAGTCCGGTGGAGGGGTCGATGATCTTTTGATTGGCAAGATCAACAATGAGCCGAAATTTTAGAAGGAAATCAAGGCCTATTATATTATGTGAGACCTTGGCAATGATGAAGTTGTGGGAAAATTCACGTCGTAGACCTATGTTGAGTGTGCGGTATTGGCAGCCATAAGTTGGTATGGGCTCGCCTGTAGCTGTTGCGAGAAGAACGCCTAGCGACATCTCGGCCATTGAATCACCTTTGAGAACTGAGACTGCCGCACCTGTGTCTACGATGTACTCTTCGCCAGTTTTGAAATCAAGAAGGTGCAGAAGTTCGTTTGGCTGTTTGGCCGGGTCATGCAAACAAGTAGGCTGGTGATTGCGACCGGCATTGTCTGTTTGGTTCTCTATGTGAAAAATTCGGCGTGGACGAAAAGAGTCGACAGGGATGTCGGATTGTAGTTGGTTTCTTCCCTGTAGCGCCGTTGATGCCGTTGATGTGCAGAAAGTACGGTCTTCTACTTCCTGCGCCAGACGTTTCCCGATACTGATGCACCCTTGTGCCTGCGGTCTGTTGTCCTCTCCGTCAGCTGTGGAAATTGACACTCATTCGGAAATTCTTCGGAACGACAAAGACAAACTTGGCAAGCATAAAAAACTTCTGGTGGTTATAACACCAGTTCTTTGGGGCATATTTATTAAATGATTGCGGAGATCTCGATCGCCGCCTACCATTATAATTTGACTTGAAAACGAATTTTGGTCGAGCATTCACATGATTTATCTCCGATTTGGTAATGGCCAATCCTTCTAGAACTTTGGCCATGTTCGCCACTGTTCTCTCTAAGGAGGAGATTCTATCATCTTGCGGGGGTGAAGAAAAGGATGATGGATTCACTTTGGGTTCCAAAACCCCATATTCTAACTCACATCTCTCAGATAAGTCATCTATAGAGAGAGTGTTGGGGAGCTGTCTGGCTAAGAGTTTTAATGTTTGGGGAAGATTGTTAATAAAAACAACCTTAGCCTCATGGTCAGAAATGCTGGTTTTATACCAACGTTTCCGTAATTCCCTCAGTATTTCTATGGGGCCAAGATTTGGCATATCTAACTGCGCATATTTGTTTATTATCTGCTCAGTTTCCGTGGGTCCAAGCAAGGATTCTACCTCGTTTTGTAGGCCCAAAATGGGATTAGGTAGCTTCCTAATGGCCTCAAGCTTAGGATAAATCCGTCGCTGCAATTCAGAAGGTAGTTTAGCAAAACCTTCGACAGTTTTGATGACTGTCATAATCAGGAAACGGGGAGAAAGCGGAGTCTACGCGCATAAAAATAACTCACTATCTCCATCCCAAACAGGAACATCAATATCTAAAATTGGACCTGACATTTTAACAATCTTACGGGATCTTAAAAGCATAAATTAAAAGCAATATGAAAATATATAAATATACTTTAACGAAACGCTTACCCACAAACAGCTTCCACAGTTGAACAAGAGCAGAACAAAAAAGTCACTGTTTCCAACAATCCGAAGTTGAGTTGCGGAGTACGTACGGTGCCGTTTTGTACGTAGAAATGATGAACAAAGGACCCGTTGGCCTTTGATGCCGATGTGTTATTATTATCCACACAAATCCACGAATATATACCCAACAGATTTCCCAGAAATCCACAATCAGGGTAAAGAAAACACAAATGTCAATCTATTATTATATCCCCCAACACAAACCGCGAATATATATATACCCAAAAAAAATTCACAGATGACCACGATCACGCAAATCTTAATCGATTTTACCCCAAATAGATGAAAAAGGAAGTCAATTTTATTTATACCAAAAAAATCAGAACAATAATCAATATCCTGGCGCGGTCGCCAATTTTGTAAACGCCCCGGCTTCAAGTAAATGCCGTACGACGTTACAAACTCGGTTAAGGTGCTCTGAATAGAGATTAGTTACTGATATGGGGGCCCTTAAGAGGGCCTGGTAATGCGTTCGTTTGAAGTCTTCAGAGTTGAAGATGTCCTAGAGCCTTGGGTGGACTCTGGTTGAGTTGTCGCTCCCGTGGTTGAGCTGTGATCGCGTTGTGGATGGTGTCCTGTAGGTCCTGCACTCAATTGGCTCGTCTCTCCGGTATCCCGCAACAAGATGAGTCACGGATGTAGTTAGTTGTTGGTGAAACTATCAAATCACCAGCGTAGGTATTGACAGCCGACAGAGCGCACACGTATTGACAGTCGACAGAACGCACACGCGTGAAGCAGGTAGAAGGCAAATGCCACAACTGACTTGCATGGTAAATTACCGTGCTTAAATAGCATGCAATATGTGTACTTGCATACTATTGGTTAAACGTGGTTAAACGTGGTTAAACGGCAATTTTGCTTTTTTCTCATTGGTGCAACGTAAATAAATTTGAATTTAATTTACGCAATATGTCGGCGATTGATTTGTGTCGTTACAAAATCTGTAAACGCCCCGGCTTCAAGTAAATGCCGTACGACGTTACAAACTCGGTTAAGGTGCTCTGAATAGAGATTAGTTACTGATATGGGGGCCCTTAAGAGGGCCTGGTAATGCGTTCTCTTGAAGTCTTCAGAGTTGAAGATGTCCTAGAGCCTTGAGTGGACTCTGGTTGAGTTTTCGCTCCCGTGGTTGAGCTGTGATCGCGTTGTGTATGGTGTCCTGCAGGTCCTGCACTCAATTGGCTCGTCTCTCCGGTATCCCGCATCAAGATGAGTCTCGGATGTAGTTAGTTGTTGGTGAAACTATCAAATCACCAGCGTAGGTATTGACAGCCGACAGAACGCACACGCGTGAAGCAGGTAGAATGCAAATGCCACAACTGACTTGCATGGTAAATTACCGTGCTTAAATAGCATGCAATATGTCTACTTGCACACTATTGGTTAAACGTGGTTAAACGTGGTTAAACGGCAATTTCGCTTTTTTCTCATTGGTGCAACGTAAATAAATTTGAATTTAATTTACGCAATATGTCGGCGATTGATTTGTGTCGTTACAGAATTTTATTAATAGAACGTGACTGGAATGCAAGTATATTGAATTACTCACATTTATTTGGATACTCATATTACAACATATTGACGTGCGACCAATTTAATACGATGAATTTACTGAATACCGTTTTGGCGTGTGGAGGTTAATGAAATTATTGGACATCAATTAACTTCTCATATAAAAATAAATCATATTTTATTTTGGGACATTTGATGTTATATTTGGTTTTGTAAAAAAATATTGTGCTTTTTTAAAAAAATATTGTAAAAATAAATCATATTTTATTTTCGTGTCTGTAAGCCCCATAGATGCCAGATCGCTGGAAGTCATAAAATTCACAGTAGAGTCTGATATGCTTATATTATTGCTTGTGTCATTTAAATTCAAGTCCGCTATGTCCTGCACTAACCTACTTGTGTCCTCGAATTTAATATCGGTATCCATGATCAAATGGTATATTAAATTGACACTTACTTATGGCAGTCGGAAGGTGAAAGTTGGAAAGCTATATCTTTCAGCAATAATCTGTTTTGGTATGTACGTGACCCCCCAATAAAATCAATTATACCTGTTCCAAGGCTCCTCCTCAGTGTTATTTTATATCAGAACACAAGGCAAGTGATGGAGTTGTTTATTGGATAATGTTGTAATCGTTTATTATGGAAAAAATGTTAAAATGCAGCAGACCAAAATTACAATACCAGACAGGAAGCGAGATACTCAAAAACTGAAAATAGCGCACAATTTTAAAATCAAGTATTTAAACAAAGAATGTTCTGGAAAATAAAAAGAAAAAAATTCTTTTTAAATAAAGTTCGTTACAATCAGCTATGGTGGTTTAAATTTATCAGTCAAGGTCATTTTACATAAGGCGGAGGATTTAACATCCTCTACATACACCACCTTCTCAAAAAAGAGGAACGACTAATAATAGACGTAATCATAGTTCTTCGGCTGACGATGTATTCTTCCAGAACGAGTTGTGCATACTGGCGCCCCTGACGTCGTTATCTCGCCTGGTACAACATGGATGCCCCATGTCATGTAACACTTGGATAATCTTGGCCCGTAACTCCAACAGCACATATGGTCGTGGTTGACTTCTAGATGTTTCGCATAACAACCACTTGCCACTTATGAGCTTACGAACATATCCTGGTCTTTTGGACAATACTAATGTAAAGGGATCCGATCCTTGCGCTTCCTCGATTTGACTAACGAAATCATGCATTGAATCATCTAAACTTTTCAAAGGACCTTGAAATATAAGCTCGACATCAGCTTCATTCGGTCGGCTAAGTGCATCTGCTACCACATTCTCTTTGCCAGCAATATGAGACACAGTGAAATCGAACTCTGCTAACCGTGTTATTTGGGAATTTACTCTACGAGAGTAATTAAGCCTAGCTGTTTTACCAAGTATGCTGATCAATGGCTTATGATCGGTCAATAACTTAAACTTATGACCGTCTAAGTAATGCTCGAAGTGTAGCACTGCGGCATACACTGCTAGAAGCTCTTTGCCAAACGTATTATAACGTTTTTCTCGATCATTAAGCTTACGGCTATAAAACCCAATCGGTCTTAGCTATGTCCTGATCTCTTTGCTGTAGCACTGCCCCTAATGCAACATCTGAGGCATCTGTGAT
>JAQBSW010009655.1:0-27796 GCA_029291075.1 Eudiplozoon nipponicum
GCAAACAGGCCATACAGATTACATAAAATTTACAAACAAGCAATGAATTGATTGACCATTCTACTAATCAATATTTCAGTTCAATCAAATGTAATTATTTAAATTTCGTTAAGAAAATAACTATAATTAGTTTTAAAAGTCTAAGATATGAGACGTTTGCTATAAGTGCAGCGTCCAACCCGTTTTTACTAACTAATGAGTGTTTTTTCAGCTTGGAGATAAAAAAATATCACAAAAATTACGCATCATTTGTACAGCGCACTAATGCAGTTAAAGCGATAATTATGCGCAGAATAACAATATTTAGCCATCGACGGACCTTAATCCGTTATTTTCAACTCTGTCGGTATTGAAAGCATGTAGTCATCCCGTACTTGAAAACTAATTGTAATGATACAGACCACGGCCGTCATAATGTGCAAAGGCTAACGCGTATTTGTTCTAAAACATGTAATGAAATTATTCACAGGCGCCGCCGTATCAGAATGCTACCCTTGCCAAAAGACAGCAGATTTCATGCTTCCTTTGGTGATCCAACAGTGGGCCAGTGTAAAGCCTTGAAACGTGAAATAGTTAAACCTGGGCTCATCTGGACTTGAGCACGTGTATAAGGTCGTAGCGATAGAAGTGCTCGGTCTAACGACTCGCAGACAATAACAAGCTCTATCGGCCATGGTAGAAAGATCATATCTGGTTCTGTCGAAATACATCATTTGCAGACTCAAATTCAGTTACACTGCGCAGTTAACACAATGAATAATCTATTCGGGAATGTACGGCTTGGTGTTATATTAAAGCCAATACACAAAGAAGAATAATATACAGCAGTGATGCATCAAATTCTTAATATATGAAAGAATTTTCCGATAACAATGATGTATGTATGTATGATTCTAGTGACAAAATTGAAGTTTTGGCAAGTCTTTCTAATAAAAAACATTTATTGATCTCTCTTATCCTTACATTCGAAGTATAACCTTGTTTGCATTCTGGTCGTGGCTGGTTAGAGGCCTGCCTGGCTGTTTCATAAAGCTCTGTATTTGTGTTCAGCTCTTCAATAAATCGTCCAATACTCTGACAAGCAAAAGTAGCTGCCGTTCTGAACTCGGCGGACTCCGTATGCAACAGTCGAATGCAATCGGCTAAATCAGCTACACGGCATAAATTGTCCGACATTTCGTCCAGTATCTGTTTAGATAAAGGAAACAAGCAATGAATAAAACGATGTTCTTTTAAAATCCACCAATCAAGTGTAGGTCTTCTCCGACAGACTTGCCGATTTCATTTTCGAATATCCAACAAAAGTAAAAACACTAATACACTAGGAAAAATATTCAGTTGAATTGTTAAAAACGGAGCACCTTGCGTATGAACATGAAGGTAGCGCATTATAAACAATGAAAGAAAAAGAACGTTTTAATTATATTTTAATGGGATTCCTTAATACGCAAATTATACAAAAGAGCAAAGTTTTATGGCAAGATATGTCGTACGTCTGGTTTTTAGCATGTCCTACCTATCAGTACAAAAAACGTATCATTCGTTAGCTATATGTATAACTTTTCAGCAACCATAGTGTTAGCATCAGGTAATGACACAATAGTTAAATGTTGGTACCCTTTACAGGCTTCGTATATATGTTATATATAGAGAGTTGGCTTTGAAATCGCATTGTCGAAGACTTTGTATAAGGTAACTGTACTACTGTAGGTTTACACATTCATAAAGGAGATCGCATCGCTTAATTTTTCCACACTGCTTACTTAAATATATAGTGGGTATAAGGCGAAATACTGGCTCCTACTGATGAGTCACCAGTAAGCCCGAAACGAACGTGTGCATGCTGACTTTGGTTTATCCTTCTAGTCAAATTTGAACTAATTTGTTACCATGCGCGCAACGTCTTATACACAGTTGGCAGACTGGTTAGTCCAGATTTAAAATAAGATAAATATACTGCAACAGAACATGATTTAATTTATAATGACCTTTCTCTAGATAGCTGAGTGTCACGTGTGTGTGCATTTACATAACTTTTATATTTATCTCACTAAGTTGGACTAGAATGGCTGAATAAGAATTTACCATAAATAGTTATACTACGGAGAATAATTCTATGCAGTCTAATTTAAAATATGGAAGGCTAATTAAAACAGTAATGGTTTAAATTAAATTCGGCAGAAATGTGTGATAAATTGGAATCAACACTGAAATAAAGGCCTGAGAAAATAATAAGGATACCCAACCGTAGGTCTTATTATAAATTAAAATATTCCAAATACTGAAAACAGAACAGGCGAAGAAACCTTAAAAGTTCTGGTTGGAAAGTGACACCTGAGTGCAAAAAAAGAATGAATTGATATAGTTAAACCTGAGCGAAGATGCCGATAAAATATTTTAGAGCTAGGAAAATGTCGGACTACCCAAGATCAGTTGTAATCAAACTAAATAGAAGACCATTGAACAAATTAATCAAAATGGGCAATGAGATAAAGAGATATTTTGTAGCTTTAACATAATTTCAATGTAAATGATAAAGCATCCTTTTATAGAAATCTGGACGAAGCAAAGAGGAACAAGTTGGAACGATGGCACTAATAGAAACAACCTCTTGCATTAAACAAATGATACCAGCTAAAACAAAATGGGGACCTATGGCAACATCACAGTTAAATTTTGTCAGCGTACAAAAGGAGCCACCCTGGCAGTGTAATCCAGTGGTTAGAGCATCAGATTTCGAAGTAGACGTACCCAAGTTCAAGCCTTGTCCGCGGCAACTTCTTGACAGTACGTGATGTCCTCTCAATAAGGATGAAACCAGTCTACTGGATGATTTACATTTCCTACATTATACAATTATTAGTTTATAATGAAAAATATTTTTACATAATGGGACAAGTGTTTATATCAAGATCGAAAACGTGATTTCAATATTCGTTATCACCACCCGTGCAACCAATATTCATTGAATATTTCCCCTAAAGCAGATCGTTTCTCGATCTCTGATGCATCATTTCCATTTTAGTCAGAAGCCTCGAGATGGTCTTCTCGTCAATCTTCCACTGTTATGGTCAATTCTCCACTAACACAGTCGTACAGAAATTCCAGACTTATATTTTATTGTCGAATTTCTCATATTCTCGTCACTCATACCTCCAGCCATACACCTAAAATACTTGCCAACCTAGCTATTTTGCAAGGCCACAAGTATCTTTATCGCACTAACCGCGAAGATAAAAGTATCTCACTACGATTTTAAAAAGGCAGTTAACATGGACTTCTTTCACAGAAATGAGACTAACTGAACGCATAATGTGTTCCTTTCACGACCATAATTAACTCAATCCTCAAAATGATAGCTCCTACCATTTAATCGGCATATTAGAAAGAAGCTCCAGTCGTTTTCATCGAAACATAGTTGTTTCGGAAGCAAGTGTCGATTATAAACATGAGTGCTTTCAGTGCTTTTGTACACAATGGTCGCATCACTACGCCTAATGCTCATTCAAGCGGTTATACTTTCTATTTTAGCCTTTACGGGGTAGCTTCCCACGAATCAAAAGCGGAGTATCTAGCTGTTCGCTATATTGGGCACTTCCATCTCCACTTTTTTACGAACCAAAGCCACTTAATTGTATCCAATTCAGAATAATGGTTAAACAACTACGCTCATGCAGTTCTCATCTGTTGTCCTTCATTCCTACACCCAATCAGAATACTCAAATGCTTCAACAAATAGTAATCGTCTATTTAATACCAGTTCACTTGTTTAAATAAGGACATTTTTATAACGTTGTACACAATACGCGCCACACTTTATATCACTATAGTTATTTTAAAGATGTCAAAGTAATAATCAATGTTGCATACACTTAAACATATTTCTATTTTTCATTTGTATCTTGATCTTTTCAATTGTCTGGATAGATAGTTTCAATTACCAAATAACATGGACTTCTTTCACAGAAATGAGACTAACTGAACGCATAATGTGTTCCTTTCACGACCATAATTAACTCTATCCTCAAAATGATAGCTCCTATCATTTAATCGGCATATTAGAAAGAAGCTCCAGTCGTTTTCATCGCAACATAGTTGTTTCGGAAGCAAGTGTCGATTATAAACATGAGTGCTTTCAGTGCTTTTGTACACAATGGTCGCATCACTACGCCTAATGCTCATTCAAGCGGTTATACTTTCTATTTTAGCCTTTACGGGGTAACTTCCCACGAATCAAAAGCGGAGTATCTAGCTGTTCGCTATATTGGGCACTTCCATCTCCACTTTTTTACGATCCAAAGCCACTTAATTGTATCCAATTCAGAATAATGGTTAAACAACTACGCTCATGCAGCTCTCATCTGTTGTCCTTCATTCCTACACCCAATCAGAATACTAAAATGCTTCAACAAATAGTAATCGTCTATTTCATACCAGTTCACTTGTTTAAATAAGGACATTTTTATAACGTTGTACACAATACGCGCCACACTTTATATCACTATAGTTATTTTAAAGATGTCAAAGTAATAATCAATGTTGCATACACTTAAACATATTTCTATTTTTCATTTGTATCTTGATCTTTTCAATTGTGTGGATAGATAGTTTCAATTACCAAATAAAATTTAATATTATTATATATGCTGCATATAAATTTTAATAATGTGTAAATGCAATTTATTTATTTCAAAAATAAATTAACCTCAACCATTTTCCTTCGTCGACTGCAGGAAACAGATTCTGCTAATAATTCGTTACATGCCTCAATTGATTCATTAACAAGTCTATAAAACCCATTAGGTTTACTAAGTTCAGAATTGCCGAATAACCCAGTGACTTTTTCGCCTTTAAGAACATTATCGTGACTCGTATTGTAATTAAACGCATCAGCTAGTGGGCTTAACGTGACATAACTGCGTTTAAAAACGCGTTGATGAAAAAGAAAACCACGACGGATCATCCTTAACGAGCCAAACAAACGTCAATCCAAATGACATGAATCACGCAAGAAAGAAGTATCTTATAATATTAGTAGTATAACAAACTTATCCAGTCATACCCCAAAATATAAATTTTAATTTGACAATGTGTGCAAAATCTAAAATAACTTTTGAAGAGATTCGCGTATATAGCATTACTTTCAGAAGAAATATCTTCCTCTACAGCATATATATAAATGTGTAATTAAAATTAAATGTTCAAATATATGACTTTATAATTTAAAAATTTAGAAGGACACTGGAAACTGAAAAGTATTGTAAATGCCCCGACTGCGCATAAATGCCATGCGACGTTACAAAGTATTTAAAGGCTGTAGATAATAAGAGAAAGTTACTGTTGGTGGCCTTTATTAGAGCCGGAATTGCATTGACCATCAAATTCAGAGAAAGTTAGTGTTGCAGTGTTGAAGTACTCCTAGATACTTGAGGCTATCTCTGGTTGACAGGCTGGTGTACCTTCGATAAGGAGTTGCAACCAGAGGTATGACTTGCTGTGTCAAGGCTTAGAATTGTCTTGTTGAAGATCTGTGGCGACACCGTTGTGAATGACACGTTGAAGTCCAATTAATAGATAGTAACGCGCGACTCCGCGTTACAACCAAACGAGTATCAATTTCATCATATCCGGTTTTTCTTAGGGTTATTTAAACGAATTCTGGTTTTATAAATTATTCTCTTAACTGTGATTTTAGTGTAACGCGCGGCTCCGCGTTTCAACCCAACGAATATCAATTTCATCAGATCAGATATTCCTTAAGGTTACATATGCTAATTCTGGTTTTACACAATATTTCTCTTAATTGTGATTTTAGAAACAATCTCTGTTAGTTTCAAGCAGTTTTAATTGAGATTACAGGAAATTTATTTGTAATGATAGGGTTTTGTTTAATAATAATATCCCCACAAGTTATACGTCGGTAACATTCCGTGGATTTATATGATTTAACGCTCAAAGCCAGAATTTATAAATTTTGTGTATTTTAACCCTTTGTACATAACTACTAACCGTTCTACTAAGACATTCTGGATGATATTTTGGGTATTTTTCAGTCATTTATCCAAAAAGTTGAAGTTGTGGGAAAATTCACGTCGTAGACCTATGTTGAGTGTGCGGTTCCGACAGCCATATGTTGGTATGGGCTCGCCTGTAGCTGTTGCGAGAAGAACGCCTAGCGACATCTCGGCCATTGAATCACCTTTGAGAACTGAGACTGCCGCACCTGTGTCTACGATGAACTCTTCGCCAGTTTTGAAATCAAGAAGGTGCAGAAGCTCGTTGGGCTGTTTGGCCGGGTCATGCAAACAAGTAGGCTGGTTATTGCGACCGGCGTTGTCCGTTTGGTTCTCTATGTGAAAAATTTGGCGTGGACGAAAGAGTCGACAGGGATGTCGGATTGTAGTTGGCTTCTTCCCTGTGGTGCCGTTGATGCCGTTGATGTGCAGAAAGTACGGTCTTCTACTTCCTGCGCCAGACGTTTCCCGATACTGATGCACCCTTGTGCCTGCGGTCTGTTGTCCTCTCCGTCAGCTGTGGAAATTGACACTCATTCGGAAATTCTTCGGAACGACAAAGACAAACTTGGCAAGCATAAAATAACTTCTGGTGGTTATAACACCAGTTCTTTGGGGCATATTTATTAAAGGATTGCGGAGATCTCGATCGCCGCCTTCCGTTATAATTTGGCTTAGGAACGAATTTGGGTCGAGCATTCACTTGATTTAGCTCGGATTTGGTAATGGCCAATCCTTCTAGAACTTTAGCCATGTTCGCCACTGTCCTCTCTAAAGAGGAGAGTCTATCATCTTGCGGGGGTGAAGAAAAGGATGATGGATTCACTTTGGGTTCCAAAACCCTATATTCTAACTCACATCTCTCAGATAAGTCATCTATAGAGAGAGTGTTGGGAAGCTGTCTGGCAAAGAGTTTTAATGTTTGGGGAAGATTGTTAATAAAAACAACCTTAGCCTTATGGTCAGAAATGTTGGTTTTATACCAACGTTTCCGTAATTCCCTCAAAATTTCGATGGGGCCAAGGTTTGGCCTGTCTAACTGCGCATATTTATTTATTATCTGCTCAGTTTCTCTGGGCCCAAGCAAGGATTCTACTTTGTTTTGTAGGCCCAAAATGGGATTAGGTAGCTTCCTAATGGCCTCAAGCTTAGGATAAATCCGTCGCTGCAATTTAGAAGGTAATTTAGCAAATACCTTCGACAGTTTTTGATGACTTTCATAATAAGGAAACGGAGAGAAAACGGAGTCTACACGCATAAATAATAGTTAACTATCTCAATCCCAAGGAGGAATATCAATATCTAAAATTGGACCTGACATTCTAACAATCTTACGGGATCTCAAAAGCATAAATTTATAAGCAATATGAAAATATATAAATATACTTTAACGAAACGCTTACCCACAAACAGCTTCCACAGTTGAATGAGCGCAGAACAAAAAAACGTCACAGTAACTGCTTCCAAAAATTGAAATTATCCGCAATTGAGCCTGTCGAGTACGTAAGGTGCCGTTTTGTACGTAGGAAAGATGAACAGAGGCCCCGTTGGCCTTTGATGCCAATGTATTATTATTATAGCACCAAAAAAATTCAACACAAATCAACGAATATATACCCAAAATTCCCAGAAGATCACGATCAGAGTAAAGAAAACGCATATGTTAATCTATTTTTATCCCAAATAAATGAAAAAGGAAGTCAATTTTATTTATACCAAAAAAAATCAGAACAATAATCAATATCCTGGCGCGGTCGCCAATTTTGTAAACGCTTCAAGTAAATGCCGTACGACGTTACAAACTCGGTTAAGGTGCTCTGAATATAGATATCGTTATGATAGGGAGGCCCTTAAACAGGGACTGGTCGTCTGTTCTCCTGAATTATTCAGTGTTTGAAGATGTTCTAGAGCCTTGGGTTGACTCTGGCTGAGGTTCCTTCTGTTGTTGCGTTGTTATCACGATGTGGAAAACTTTGTTGAAGTTCTGCAATTACTTGGCTCGTCTCGCTGGTTGTATCGCAACAAGATGAGTCACGGATGTAGCCAATTGTTGGTGAAACAAATCAAATCGCCAGCATAGGTATTGACAGCCGACAGAACGCACACGCGTAACGCAAAGCAGAATGCAAATGCGACAACTGACTTGCATGGTAAATTGCCGTGCTTAAATAGCATGCCATAGTAATATATGTCTACTTGCACACTATTGGTTAAACGGCAAGTTTCGCTTTTTTCTCATTGGTGCAACGTAAATAAAATTGAATTTAATTTACGCAATATGTCGGCCATTAATTTGTGTCGTTACACCAATAACAGTTCAGCTAAGACATTCTAGATTTATTTAATGTGTTTATTATGACTTGGCTTTTGAGCCTAGACACTAACTTTTGTTGAAAATATATTATTTTGCTGCCGTTTAGAGCACGGTCAATTTAGACAAACAGGGAATTTTAATTTACTTTACAACATTGTTTACAATATACGTATGATAATTCGACTAAGCCTTCCCACATCACCCGCTGGAAAGAAATCTGATATTAATCATGTGCACGGCCCACGAGACTAATCTTCTCCGATGACCGCTACCGGGCATATGTAGGAATGGCATAGCATATCTAAATAAACAGTTAACCCGAAAAGCATCGTACAATAACCATAAAACCTCCTACATTAGAAACAATCTTTGTTATTTTCAAGCAGTTATATGCGTGCTCACTTAGTACCAGTGTACTTTGTAACGGCCTTTGTACCTTCCGACACCGCATGCTTGGCAAGCTCACCAGGCAATATGAGCCTCAGAGAGGTTTGCACCTCGCGACGGTTAATGATAGACTTCTTGTTGTATTGAGAAACTCGGCTGACCTCAGCGGCGATGCGCTCGATAATATCACTAACAAAAAGAATTATCAAATGGTGAGAAAGGAACCTTACGCCATATACATCTATAAAGTGCTTCGTCAAGCGCATCCGGATACGGGCATTTCCTCTAAGGATATGTCAATTATGAACTCTTTTGTCAATGATATTCTCGAGCGCATCGCCGCAGAGGCCAGACGACTTTCTCATTAAAAAAAGAAGTCTACCATTACCAGTCGTGAGGTTTAAATCTCTGTGAGGCTGCTATTTCCTGGTGCTCACTTAGTACCAGTGTATTTCGTGACGGCCTTTGTGTCTTCCGACAAAGCATGCTTGGCAAGCTCACCAGGCAATAGCAGACTCACCGAGGTTTGCACCTCGCGACTGGTAATGGTAGAATTCTTGTTGTAAGGAGAAAGTCGGCTGGCCTCTGCGGCGATGCACTCAAAAACATCATTGACACAAGAGTTCATAATTGACATAGCCTTGGAGGAAGTGCCCATATCCGGATGCACTTGACGCAGCAATTTGTAGATGAATATGGAGTAAGATTACTTTCTCCTCCTTCGCTTGTTCTTTTTGTCAGTGATATTTTTGAGCGCATCGCCGCAGAGGCCAGCCGATTTTCTCATTAAAATAAAAAGTCTACCATTACCAGTCACGAGGTGCAACTTCTGTGAGGCCGCTACTGCCTGGTGAGATTGCCAAGCATGTGGTGTCGAAAGGCACAAAGGCCGTACGAAGTTCACTGGTACTAATTTATCACACGTAAAACCGCCTGAGACTAACAGAGATTGTTTCTTAAATCACTGCTAAGAGAATGATTGTCTAAGTCCAGAATTCGTATATTGGACCCTAAGGAAAACCGGATCTGATGAAATTGATATTTGTTTGGTTGCAACGCGGAGCCGCGCATTACATACAGCTCCTGACAATGAAGGTTAGTACACAATGAGAAAGGCTAACCTTACGGGAGGTGTTATTGCTCTGCCGTAACGAGTAAACACTGATGTTGGCTCTGTTCACACTGACTCTAGTTTCTTTATCTCTCACGGCGGCGTAACGGTGTTAGTTGTCTCTGTTGCTGGTGAGATATCGGGCGTCAGCCCGTGGTCAGCAAAACTGTATTGAGGTAGAAGTATCGTCTCTTCGCCGCCAGATAGGTCAACATCGTGGAACAGCGGGTCATTTGGATCAACGTCGCCAGGGGATAATCTGTGTTTGGAGACAGCTTCAGCTTTACCATTAATCTCCAACATTATGTAATTCTGACGTTGATCTAACACATGATAAGAACTGCGCTTCGGTTAGGCTAGAATCCTGTTATCCATGTCGTTGTCGACGAAGAACGATTTGCAGACATCAGAATCTTTGCGTTTGTAGATTGGACCAACGCTGACGTGTAGGACAGATCGGTCGATTCTAAGCGTTATACTGTAGGTAACTGAGAAGTGGAAACAGAAATGCCGGATCGTTCATCGTTATCGCAGTTTCAGAGCTTGATCGGACTAGTTCGCCAGGCAGCCATAGACATTTGCCAAATACCATTTCAGCGGAGCTACATTTGATCGGCTTTGAGAGTCGCTTTTAGTCCCCGGTGTGGACTTTCGAGTTCTGCAAGACGGCTCAGGGAGTCTGCAACTACGTTTTCTGACCCTTTGACGTGAGTGCCTTCATATTCATATTCGTGTATTTGTGTAAGTTGCGAGTTGACACGTCGTGAATATAAATTCTTTTTCTTTCATCTGAGCATCGGGAGAAAAGGAAGGTGGTCAGTATAGATCTTGAACTTTCGGCCGTCCAGATAGGTGTGGAAGTGTAGGATCGACCGAAAGATAGCGAGTAACTCTTTACCTAATATATCATATCACGTCTAACGAGGACGTAGTTTTTGCCAGAAGAACGCGATAGGTCCGTTTACGGCATTAATGGACTATAGAAGTACTGCGCATGTGGCAACGTCGGATGTGCCTGTGATCAATTCAATAGGTTGAGACCAATCAGGAGAATAAAGCATGGTCACTTTGCATAAAGCCTTTTTGGCATCCTCGTAAGCTTGCATGTCGACTACGTTGAGCTGAATCAGTTGTGATTACTTGACAAAACGGCTTTCTGGCCCGAGATATTTGTGATGAGGTGCCAGAATCCTGCCAAGGCCAGGTACGAATCGAAAGTAGTAGTTCATCTTGCCGAAGAATCTTCGTAACGCTTGAACGGTTGTTAGAGGCTGTAGATCTTGAATGGCACGAACCTTAGCAGGTATAGGTGTCATACTTTTCTCAGAAATTTGATGACCAAGGAATTCAGTTGATTTTGTGCAAAGACACATTTGTTGCCATGAAGCCGGAGGCCATAATCTGCTAAACTTATGAGTAGAATGTCAATATACTGCATGTGTTTGGACATTGAATTGGAGAATACCAGAATGTCGTCTAAATAGTGAATTACAAATGGTAGATCATCAAGTATTTCGTCCATAACGCGTTGAAATGTTTGAGATGCATTTTTAAGACAGACAGGCATATAATAATATTCGTGTGTGCTACCTTCGGTGAATCTGAGTGCAATATACGAAATGGTGTCTTTGTCAATAGGTACTTGATATTGGGCCTTAACTAGGTCGAGTTTTAAAGACACAGCATGACCGATAGCAGATCTGTGTAGATCAGCTGGATTTGGCAGGATGTACAAATCAGACTGTGTGCAAGAAATGAGAATACGATAATCCCCGCACACTGAATGTTCCGGGTTCATTCTTTGGTACCACTACCACAGGCGACGCAAATGGTTAGCTGGATTGCGCACAGAGGCCTCGTTGACGAAGCGTGGCGAATTCTTGCTCGGCAGTCTTAGGCTTATGTGGTGTCAATGGATGTGCTCTGGGAGGATGAGGAAGTGGCTTCGATAAGATGATGCAATGAGCTGTTATGGCACGCTTCTTCTAGAGATCGGGCATGAGGGAGATAGGTTTGAAAATCTCTTCATGTCGCTTTAGAACATCGTCCAGTTGTGGTACATGAGGAACTGGAGGAATTAGCTGAATGGACGAGACTGCTTTGGCGCGAGTCGTGTGTTTGTGCGCTGATGATAGCAACTGATTTTCAGCAGTGCGTATCTCTTGTGTTTTTGAACGTATAGTTAGGTCCAAATGTTCAAGGAAGTCACGTCCAATGATGTTTCTTGTCGTATTGGCAATGATGAAAGGATACTCGACACATCTTTTTGAGTTGGAGAACGAGATTGTGTGTACTTGTACCCCAAACGTCGCTTTGCTGGAGCCATTGGCGCAGGTAGGACTGCAGGTGTTGACTGGGTGGGTTGGTTCAAAATAATTGAGGCAGAGTAATCTGACGTTTGAACCAGTGTCAATGAGGAATACTTCGACAGAGTTGGAGTCAAGGATGAGAAAAGATGTTGATACTGGCAAATGACGATAGGGCTGGCTGCAAGGTTTTGGGCGTTTGAAGCATGACTTGACTGGAGCCGTCGCTGTAAAAAAATAGGTTGATTGCGCTCTACTGCGAGAGCAATGTGCTTCGAGGCAGAAGACGTCGGACGGCCAACAATTTTGTGGTGTTCAGCCTCTACTGCCACGGAGCAGGCTGACTCCGAAAGTTTTCCGAACCCTCCATGGGCGAAGATGGATGCGCCCGTCTAAACGTCGCGTCTGTGCGCGGGAATCGGCAGCCATTTCAGAAGCAATAGCGCGTGGAGTGGCCATAGCTGTGATGATTCGGACAACACTACGCCGGAAGCTCTGGAAATGTGGCAAGGCCTCCGGACGTCGACCTCTTCATGCTATTTCGGGATGGTGATCAACGCTGGTCACGCCTGCCTTGGTCGCGTCTATAGTGGACGGCATCGACCGAGACCAAATCTGTCCTTACGGTGCGGCTCTTGAGCAGGCTGACGAGGCGCTCATTGATGACATTATATTGGATCGACGATGATGGACACTGAGGCTCGGACAGACGTGATGGGATGCAACCTGGCTATGAGGCGGCGAGCTGCAGTGATGTTTCTTCCACCACTTGTCTAGACGTGCCGGGAGTGCGTCGTTTTGCACTTCAACAGATTCGCGCAGGATCGTGGCCATTTCTTTCAGTGCGGGAGGAAGCCTCTGAATAAACAATCGCATGAATATTTCACGGGTCAGATTAAATTCAGTGGCTTTCAGCTTCATCTCCCTTAATAGCTCAGAAGGCGTGCTGCTACCCGCGGACAAATGGCTCATCAATTCTGTAAGTTTGACTTCCCGATCTGGTGTCAGGCGCTGCTTGACGGCACGTTGCAGATTTTTGCACCTTGTGACTGTTAATGGTAGACTTCTTGTTGTAATGAAGAAGTCAGCTGGCCTCTGCGGCGATGCGCTCGAAAATATCATTGACAAAAGAGTTCATAATTGACATAGCTTTGGAGGAAATGTCCCTATGCGGATGCACTTGACGCAGCTCTTTATAGATGTATATGGCGTAAGATTCCTATCTCCTCCTTCGCTTATTCTTTTTGTCAGTGATATTTTCGAGCGCATTGCCGCAGAGGCCAGCCGACTTTCTCATTACAACAAGAAGTCTACCCTTACCAGTCGCGAAGTGCAAACCTCTGTGTGGCTGCTATTGCCCGGTGAGCTTGCCAAGCATGCGGTGTCGGATGTCTCAAAGGCCGTCACGTAGTACACTGGTTCTAAGTGAGCACGCATAAAACTGCTTGAAACTAACATGGATTGTTTCTAAAATCACAGTTTAGAAAATGATTGTCTTAAACCAGATCTCGTATGTGTGCCCTAAGGAAAACAGGATCTGATGAAATTGATATTCGTTGGGTTGTAACGCGGAGCCGCGCGTTACAAGATAATTGAACCGTACGTCTATCTGTGCTGCAACAAGAAAATTGGCGTGACTGTGATCCAAGTGTCTAGGTGACACAGTGTAACGGATGCTAGTCCAGCACTCAGCGTAGGCAAACAGTCAAATATGACGTAAGACAGCAATAACCCGAGGTGCACAGCATGAGATATCAAACGTGCTAATGACAAGCATAGTACGTGCAACATGCTTATATAGTTTTGCAAGCAAAAGTTCGCACGGTATTAGTTCACGGTAAATTCCGCTTGTTTTATTTGGTGCTGCGTAAATAAAATTTGAGTTTTATTTAGCCAATATATCGGCGAATTGTTCTGGGCCGTTACATCACTTTCCTCCATGAAAAAATGGAATAAATATTTCTCTCAACGAGGCTTGTTAGGTAATTTAGGACAGAGTTCGAACTCAGTTAAGCAACTGGTCAATATTCTTCCCATAGCTAATATTTAAAAAATGTACAGTTAATGCTGGGCTGGAGCATGCTTGTTGGTTGCTTCAACAGTAATATGATGTCATATTACGACTAGGAATTGCTACATAAATTGTTAGCTGTTGGTTATACCGCGTGAAGCAAACTAGAGTAGTGTGAGCGTTTAAGCTACAGTGTGAAGATTGCTGCGAAGATTGCTACTAAAGATGTCAGGTTTTAAGTTGAAACCTGGGTAGGTTGGATCGCCGTCAATAAGTTTGAATATGACGTTGTAGTCATAATATTCGTAGAGTGTGCACAGTGCAACTGATGAAGTTCATTAATGCATTAAAAGCGGCCTGCACCATGGTATGACTCCCAATACCTAGTGTTGCTACACAAGGCGTTAGCTATAAGAAGCTGGTAATACCAAAATAGGGATAGTGAGCGCAGGTGTAAGCCATACGTAGCAACAATACAATGTAAAATCATATATACATGCAAATCAAAAGATAACGACAAAAGAATAATCGAACATTGCCGCAGAGATGGCATAATTCTGAAGAACTGTTCAAAAATGCAACGCAATTGTTAGCTAAAAATAGTTGGTTATACCACGTGAGACAAGTGGGAGTGAGAATTGTGAATAAATTAGGTTGATCTATAGAGGTCAGGTTGCGTGAAATAGGGCGCAAGTAGTGCGCATAAAGTTAAACATTTGATACGTAGAATAACGAAAAATTAATTTTAAAATAATTATCAGTTATGCATTATGCAAAGCAATCCATTGTTAGGTTGAGATTGTAGACATATAGAGCCTGAGAAGCGTGTAGAAGGTTGTATGTTGCCATGATCAGGCCCTTCGATAAACGGTTTTAACCTCTTTATGCTTACTAAAGTAGGTGTTGCACCTTGAATAATAATGAAGTATTTCGGCTGTCTGAGTAAAATTCGGTAAGAACCGCAATACTTTGTTTGTAGTAGTGCAACAGCAGCATCGTTATGAACGAGTGCTCTCTTGCAGCGGTGGAGCTGCGGCTGAGCAAAGACTGGGCGAGGCGTATGTCTCGGCTGCTGTTCACACATGTTGCCGAAATGAAGTCAGAGGTGGGTAGCTTCGTCTTGTGGGTCATCCTTTGCAAGTAGTAGACGTGGGAGCTGACTAGGCAGGCGTAGATCCATGCCATACAAGAGTTGTGACGCAGACGTTTTAATGGATTCACGAGTACGGGAACGCATGGCAAGCAGAACTAAAGGTAGTGCATCGACCCAGTTGCCATTAATGGACGAGGATGCGTAATAGCTCAGACAAATTCAGCGACATTTTGCCAAAATGAAATTCAAAATTTATTACGCGGTACCAATTAAAACAAGCAAAATTTTCCATTTACCAATGGCGTGTGACCTTTTGCTTACACATCTATATAAGAACCGTGCATTTACCATGCAATCTAACTTGCACATTTATATTTCCGCTCGGCAAGCTACGCGTGATTGCTATCGCTCTCTCTACATGACTATTCACCCACACAAACATCTGGACTTGTGTTTATCACGCTCTATCTCCTAGTCACATAGATTTCAGGCACGCCAATCTTCTTCTTGCTATATAACAAATCACACGTGATTGCTTATCTTTTAATTGGACTTCTTCATGTGACAACCAACACGGTGTTTCCGCAGATCTTGAAAAAACAATTCTGAGTTTTCGAATAGCAACTAAACTCACTGGATTCAACAACTCTCCTTATCCCGGTGCATCCAAACGAATAAACACTAGCTAATCAACCAGAGCCGGCCTCAAGTGTCCAGGAGTACTTCTAGATACCGCAATACTACCAGACTTTCTCGGACTTTACCAGAGAAGGCATATCTGGCCCTGATAAAGGCCACCCACTGTAAATGTCTCATTATTTACGACTTGCTTACTATTTTGTAATGTCGCACGGCATTTACCTGCAGCACGGGCGTAAACAACTCAGACGTTTTGTGATGAAATTCAATTGTGAAATTGCAGAAATTCAAAACGCACTTCCACTGACTGACACGATGGCATACTGACCTAATACTATGGAGGTCAATTAACTCTCATATAAAAATTAATAAAATTCCAGTTTTTGACATTTACAGTTTAACGACTCAGATTCATTCGCCGACATATTGTCAAAATTATATTCAAATTTTAATATCCTGGATCAATGAGAACGCGTTAACCTACCGTTGACCAAATGCGTTCGACATTGCATCTATATAAGCATGATGCAATTACTCGCAATTCGCATTCTGCTCTGCTCGCTAAGTGGGATTGTAGTCACCTTCTCCACTTTACTGACTATTTACGCCGACTACTCTTCTTGTGTTTACCACGCTGTATCACCGTTCGGTTAGTATGCAACTACGTCAATCTTTCTGTTGCTGCGCATCCAGTCATACATAATCGATCATCAATTAATCGGATTTCGACTAATTCCAGCTATTTCTGTGTTGCTGCATATCTTCTAGGCCTTCGAACAGCAACTAATATATCCTGTTTCGACAATTCTACTTATTCAGATGCATCTAATCAGAGGATCACCAGTCAACAAACAGGAAGGCAGTAAGTGTCTAGAAGTGTTTCTGGACACTCATTCGCTGCGAACATATATATAAACTAAACAAATGACCAATTAATTACTTACATATATCAGTATAGACTAAGAATTGTATAGTGTAGAAAAGGCAATTCATCCAGTAGACCGGTTTCGTCCTTATTGGGAACTCATCATATACTGGCCACAATTTGTCGCGGACAGGACTCGAACCTGGGCACGTCTGCTTCGGAATCTGGTGCTCTAACCACTGAGCCATCCTGCCGCACACTACACTGCACACTTTTCAGTTATATACTAATTAATGTAACTTGGTTAGTCTATTTTTCCTTTAGATGGAGCTCATATGGCATCCATTTAGACCCAAAGATCCAACTAACCATCCCAAATCTGTCATTACTGAGCAGACACCACACCACGTGAGGAAGTGGTATTAAAATGAACATTTATATAATTAAACGAAAATTGGTTGCGCGGGTGGTGATAACAATTATTATAATCAAGGTTGCGGTCTTGATATAAACACCTGACCCATTAATTACTTACATATGTCAGTATAAACTAAGAATTGAATAGTGTAGAGAAGGCAATTCATCCAGTAGGCCGGTTTCGTCATTTTTGCAAACTCGTCTCGTAATGGTCAGTATTTAACGCGGACAGCAATCGAACCTGGGCACGTCTGTTTTGGAAGCTGGTACTCTAAGCACTGAGCCACCCTGCCACACACTACACAAAATTTTTAGTTATATACTAACTAATGTAACTTGGTTAGTCTTTTTTAATACTTTAGGTGTAGCTCAGATGGCATCCGTTTAGGCCAAAATTTCCACCTAACCATTCTCAATCTGTCATTACTAAACATACACCACATTACATGGGAAAGTGGTTTTGAAATGAACATTTACATAATTAAACTAGCATTGTTTGCGCGGTCGGTGATAACACTTACTATAATCAATTATGTGATCTTGATATAAGCAGCTGACTATTATTCACTTACATTTGTACGCGGCAAATTCTGGCCAGTACCTGATAAGTTACCAATAAGAACGAAACCGGTCTAGTGGATGAATTGCCTTTCCTACACTACTCAATTCTTAGTTTATAATGACATATGTAAATAATTAATGAGTCAGGTGCTTCTTTCAAGGTGGCAACCTTGATTATATGAATTTTTATCACCACCCAGGGAACCAGTAATCTTTCAACTTTGGAATATTTTTGTACTGAGATGTTTGCTTCGTGCAGGACCATCAATACAAAGCATAAAAACTTGTTATGATACACTTATTCCAATAGAGACAATGTAATAGATTAATTTAATAGATTTTATATAAAATTTATGACCAATATATTTCACTTTAACTTTCATTCATATAACTATAAGTACTGCTATACTCAAAATATAAGTTGCTATCCTTATAACATATTTTTCCAATTTCAGCATGGCAGTTGAAAAGTCAGCAGACTCTAAATTGTACATATTTTCCAAAAATTAAAATGTCTACCAGCGATCGTCATCATATTTTCCAATAGACACGACTTTGCCTCTACCCAAAAGTCCTTTTTCATTCACTGATTCATGTGAAACAGTTTTATATAGCAGCATCACATATGAAATAATAATGATTGTAAAGAAACAAGCCGTAGCCTTATATTTTGTATGTTGTACGAAGCTGAATGATCATGCATGTCGTGCATGATCAATTTCGAGTGAAACCATTGTAGCAATAGCCACCTTTGAGACTGAGAACGCACCAAGGGTCCTAAATAGGGATATAATTAATTCAACAGAAAATCCTCACAGAAGCGCCCGTATCAGGATGAAGCAGTCAGCACAATAATGGAAGCAGACTTCGAGCTGAAGTGAACATAAAATAATTAATATTTGTAAATTTGTTTTACTAAATCGATGCTCTTTTTGTTTAAATATAAAGCATATGTGGACAATTTACAAATGGTTGGAAAAGGTAATTCAAGAAATGGCTGCAGAAATGAACAATTTGACAGCAGAATTAGGTATAATTAAGTCTCGTCTGGATGATACATTGATAATACATACCGATGGAATCCGATTAAACGACCCAACCAATATTGGTGGGAACAACAACCATGTTGATGGGAATCATTCAATTCAAATAGCGGTTTAAATTTCAATTTTGATAAATATAGTTCTCTTTAAGGTCAAATTGTCTACTTCTAATTTTACACAATATTTCTCTTAACTGTGATTTTAGCACGAATCTCTGTTAGTTTTAAGCAGTTTTAATTGAGATTTCTTGAACTGCAAATTTCATTGTAATGTGGAGGTGTAACGACACAAATCAATCGCCGACATATTGCGTAAATTAAATTCAAATTTATTTACGTTGCACCAATGAGAAAAAAGCGAAATTGCCGTTTAACCACGTTTAACCAATAGTGTGCAAGTACACATATTGCATGCTATTTAAGCACGGTAATTTACCATGCAAGTCAGTTGTGGCATTTGCCTTCTACCTGCTTCACGCGTGTGCGTTCTGTCGGCTGTCAATACGTGTGCGTTCTGTCGGCTGTCAATACCTACGCTGGTGATTTGATAGTTTCACCAACAACTAACTACATCCGTGACTCATCTTGTTGCGGGATACCGGAGAGACGAGCCAATTGAATGCAGGACCTGCAGGACACCATCCACAACGCGATCACAGCTCAACCACGGGAGCGACAACTCAACCAGAGTCCACCCAAGGCTCTAGGACATCTTCAACTCTGAAGACTTCAAGCGAACGCATTACCAGGCCCTCTTAAGGGCCCCCATATCAGTAACTAATCTCTATTCAGAGCACCTTAACCGAGTTTGTAACGTCGTACGGCATTTACTTGAAGCCGGGGCGTTTACAAAATTGGCGACCGCGCCAGGATATTGATTATTGTTCTGATTTTTTTGGTATAAATAAAATTGACTTCCTTTTTCATCTATTTGGGATAAAAATCGATTAAGATTTGCGTTTTATCTACCGTGATCGTGGTCATCTGTGAATTTTGTTGGGTATATATATATATATATATCGTGGTTTGTGTTGGGGGGATATAATAATAATAGATTGACATTTGTGTTTTCTTTACCCTGATCGTGGTTTTCTGGGAAATCTGTTGGGTATATATTCGTGGATTTGTGGGGATAATAATAATACATCGGCATCAAAGGCCAACGGGGCCTTTGTTCATCTTTTCTACGTACAAAACGGCACCGTACGTACTCAACAAACTCAATTGCGGATTTTTGGAAACAGTGACTTTTTTGTTCTGCACTTATTCAACTGTGGAATATATTTATATATTTTCATATTGCTTTTAATTTATGCTTTTAAGATCCTGTAAGATTGTTAAAATGTCAGGTCCAATTTTAGATATTGATGTTCCTGTTTGGGATGGAGATAGTGAGTCTATTTTTTATGCGCGTAGACTCCGCTTTCTCCCCGTTTCCTGATTATGACAGTCATCAAAAACTGTCGAAGGTTTTTGCTAAACTACCTTCTGAATTGCAGCGACGGATTTATCCTAAGCTTGAGGCCATTAGGAAGCTACCTAATCCCATTTTGGGCCTACAAAACGAGGTAGAATCCTTGCTTAGACCCACTGAAACTGAGCAGATAATAAACAAATATGCGCAGTTAGATATGCCAAATCTTGGCCCCATAGAAATACTGAGGGAATTACGGAAACGTTGGTATAAAACCAACTTTTCTGACCATGAGGCTAAGGTTGTTTTTATTAACAATCTTCCCAAAACATTAAAATTCTTTGCCAGACAGCTCCCCAACACTCTCTCTATAGATGACTTATCTGAGAGATGTGAGTTAGAATATAGGGTTTTGGAAACCAAAGTGAATCCATCATCCTTTTCTTCACCCCCGCAAGATGATAGAATCTCCTCTTTAGAGAGAACAGTGGCGAACATGGCCAAAGTTCTAGAAGGATTGGCCATTACCAAATCCGAGATAAATCAATGTGAATGCTCGACCAAAATTCGTTTCCAAGTCAAATTATAATGGTAGGCGGCGATCGAGATCTCCGCAATCATTTAATAAATATGCTCCAAAGAACTGGTGTTATAACCACCAGAAGTTTTTTATGCTTGCCAAGTTTGTCTTTGTCGTTCCGAAGAATTTCCGAATGAGTGTCAATTTCCACAGCTGACGGAGAGGACAACAGACCGCAGGCACAAGGGTGCATCAGTATCGGGAAACGTCTGGCGCAGGAAGTAGAAGACCGTACTTTCTGCACATCAACGGCATCAACGGCGCTACAGGGAAGAAGCCAACTACAATCCGACATCCCTGTCGACTCTTTTCGTCCACGCCGAATTTTTCACATAGAGAACCAAACAGACAATGCCGGTCGCAATCACCAGCCTACTTGTTTGCATGACCCGGCCAAACAGCCCAACGAACTTCTGCACCTTCTTGATTTCAAAACTGGCGAAGAGTACATCGTAGACACAGGTGCGGCAGTCTCAGTTCTCAAAGGTGATTCAATGGCTCGAGATGTCGCTAGGCGTTCTTCTCGCAACAGCTACAGGCGAGCCCATACCAACTTATGGCTGCCAATACCGCACACTCAACATAGGTCTACGACGTGAATTTTCCCACAACTTCATCATTGCCAAGGTCTCACATAATATAATAGGCCTTGATTTCCTTCTAAAATTTCGGCTCATTGTTGATCTTGCCAATCAAAGATCATCGACCCCTCCACCGGACTTGAACAACAGCTTTTGGACACTTGCCTCCGAGCGTTTGGAGTTACAGGTCATTCAGCCAACCCCAGTGCATCATTCAGCAGAGATATCAGCAGCTCTTCGAAAATACAAATCGCTTTTCGATCTTAACAAATCAGAGCTACGAGTCTCCAACACGATGCATCATATCGTCACAGAAGGACAACCTATTGCACTCAAGAAGCGACCACTGGCTCCTGCTAAGCTGAAAGCTGCCCAAGAAGAATTCTCAAGGCTTTTGGAAGAGGGAATCATCAGACCATCGAAAAGTTCATGGGCGTCACCACTGCACTTAGTCTCAAAATCAAACGGATCGTACAGAGCCTGTGGAGACTACCGTAAGCTAAATTCAGTGACAAAATCTGATGCATATCCTATTCCAAATATCAACACTTTACTTGAAAAACTCAACGGCAGCAATTTCTTCTCAGTGATTGACCTCAGACAAGCGTACCATCACATACCGGTAGCACCAGAGGATATCAAGAAAACTGCAGTCATCACTCCATTTGGCCTTTTTGAATATCTTTACATGCCTTTTGGACTCAAGTGTGCTACTCAGACATTTCAAAGATTCATAGACAACATACTTCGCGACGACTCTGCTTATTGTATGTCATATCTAGATGACATCATGGTATTCAGTCCAGATCTAGAATCTCATGCGAAACATCTACGAAATGTCCTCTCACGCTTATCCAACCACGGACTCAAGATCAACTGTGACAAGACGCAGATTGCAACTTCATCCGTCGACTTCTTAGGGCATCGTATCACGGCCCAAGGTATTCAACCGTTGCCGTCAAAGACGAATTCAATCAAGAATATCAAGTCACCAAGGACTTTGAGCGATTTGCAGAAAATCCTGGGAGTACTAAACTATTATCGCAAGTTCCTTCCAGGCCTTTCAAAACAACTTTATCCTTTGTGCAGGCACCTGCGGAACCGAAAAGGACTTAGCAAGAATTCCATCATTGCTTGGTCATCCGAAGACGAGGAATTACTTCGACTTGCCATCAACTCGTTAGCAAATGCCACAATGCTAACGCATCCAGATTTCGAAAAGCCATTTCTACTCACGACAGATGCTTCTGAATTTGCTATTGGAGCCACTTTGGAACAAGAGATCGACGGATTTTGGAAGCCTATCAGTTTCTACTCGCGTACTCTCCAACCAGTAGAAACGATGTACGACACTTTCGGCCGAGAACTTCTCGCCATCCACGACGCAGTGCGCCATTTTATCAGCATCATTGGCAGTAGCAGATTTGTTGTTTTCACAGATCATGCACCACTAGTTAGCGCACTTCGAAACGCAACTTCATCTATCGCCAAGTACCCTGCCAGAGTGGAAAGACAGCTTTCACGTCTAAGCGAATGGCAATTTGACGTCTTTCACGTCAAGGGCAAACAGAACTTCATTGCAGATGCCCTGTCCAGGCCAGACGTCACTCTACAACCACCTTCGCCGTCACCATTCACTGTCAACTCCGTGGCACTCAGTGAACCTGCACTAACGCCAACTCTCCTGCGAACTGGACAACGCGGTGACATTCACATTCAAAGATCAATAGCCCGTCACCCAACCAAGTTCATATGCCGTCTGTGGGAAGGCTTACCAATTGTTTACTTCACGGGTACGCAGCCCAACAAGCCAGTTCTGCCGACCAGCATTCAGAGAAAGGTTTTCGATTCAATTCACTCAATTTCTCACCCAGGAAGCCAAGCGACTGTCCGACTTCTTACAGATCGTTTCTGGGGTCACAGATTTAGGCAGAATGTTAAACGATGGGTCTCAGAGTGTGCTATTTGTCAGAAAAACAAGATCACACGACACACTCGTTCTAAGTTGCAACATTTTCGGTCTACTTCTCGCCTAGCCATCGTCCACATCGACATAGTTCATCTGACAAAGGTTCAAGGTTTTAGCTACCTTCTAACTATGATAGATAGATTTACACGGTGGCCTGCGGCATTACCTCTTGGCACCATTTATGCAGACGAAGTAACTAACGGTTTTATCTCTGCATGGATATCCAATTATGGTGTTCCCAATGAGGTAATCACGGACAGAGGCACTTGCTTCTCATCTGATCGTTTCAAATCCACCTTGCGGTACATGGGATGCATCTTACGCCAGACGACTGCCTACCATCCCCAAGCTAATGGCATGGTAGAGAGAATGCATAGGGAACTCAAAGCAGCTTTAGCATCCCCGTCCATTAATGGCAACTGGGTCGATGCACTACCTTTAGTTCTGCTGGCCATGCGTTCCCGTACTCGAGAATCCATTAAAACGTCTGCGTCACAACTCTTGTATGGCATGGATCTACGCCTGCCTAGTCAGCTCCCACGTCTACTACCGGCACAAGATGACCCACAAAACGAAGCTACCCACCTTCGACTTCATTTCGGTAACATGTCCGAACAGCAGCCGAGACACACGCCTCGTCCAGTCTTCGTTCACCCACAGCTCCACAGCTGCAAGAGAGTACTTGTTCGCAACAATAATGCTGTTGCACCACTACAACCCAAGTATCGCGGTCCTAACCCGATTTTACTAAGACAGCCAAAATACTTCATCATTATGCAAGGCGCTACACCGACATCAGTAAGCATAGACAGGTTGAAACCGTTTATCGAACCACCTGATCCTGAGAGCGTTCAACCTTCTACACACGTCTCAGGCTCCGTCTGCCCACAATCTCAACCTGCTTTGTATAACGCGTAATTAACTTTTTTTAAACATTAACATTAACTATAAAATTTTTTTAACCTTACGTTATTTTTCGTATTTGTCTCACGTGGCATAACCAGCTGTTCTTAGCTAACAATTGTGTAGCATTTTTTAACAGTTCTTTGGTATTATGCCATCTCTGAGGCAATGTTCGTGTACATATTTTATGCAATTACCTTTGATTTTAATGTATATATTTTTACATTATAATGTATTTCTCACACATGACATTACACTGCCTATTTTGGTATGACTAGCTACTTAGAGCTAACGCTTTCGTGTAGCAACACTAAGTAGTGATCAGCTTCATATCATGGTACAGGCCACTTTCAATACATATCTCAACTTTATCTATTTCACAAAGACCACTCTACAAATGTCATGACCACAACGTCGAGCACTCTAGCTCCTTTGGTCGTATACAAACACATTGACAACGATCCAACCTGCTTAGGTTTTAACTTAAACCTGGCAAATTCAGAGGCGATTTACCTCAAAATCTTCACGCTGCGGCTCCAAAAACTTACACTGCTCTATTTTGCCTCACGTGCTATGACCGTCCACTAGAGCTAACAATTTGTGTAGCAATTCCTAGTGGTTACCTGGCATCATATCATTGCTGAAGCAACCAACAAGCATATTTAAGCCCAGCACTTATGGTTCATCATATTTTTGCTTAACTTGGTTCGAACTCTGTCATGCATTTCTTATCTAGCCTCGCAGAGAGGAATATTTTTTTCTTTTTTTCAGAGAGGAAAGTGTTGTAACGACACAAATCAATCGCCGACATATTGCGTAAATTAAATTCAAATTTATTTACGTTGCACCAATGAGAAAAAAGCGAAATTGCCGTTTAACCACGTTTAACCTAATAGTGTGCAAGTACACATATTGCATGCTATTTAAGCACGGTAATTTACCATGCAAGTCAGTTGTGGCATTTGCCTTCTACCTGCTTCACGCGTGTGCGTTCTGTCGGCTGTCAATACGTGTGCGCTCTGTCGGCTGTCAATACCTACGCTGGTGATTTGATAGTTTCACCAACAACTAACTACATCCGTGACTCATCTTGATGCGGGATACCGGAGAGACGAGCCAATTGAGTGCAGGACCTGCAGGACACCATACACAACGCGATTACAGCTCAACCACGGGAGCGACGACTCAACCAGAGTCCACCCAAGGCTCTAGGACATCTTCAACTCTGAAGACTTCAAGCGAACGCATTACCAGGCCCTCTTAAGGGCCCCCATATCAGTAACTAATCTCTATTCAGAGCACCTTAACCGAGTTTGTAACGTCGTACGGCATTTACTTGAAGCCGGGGCGTTTACAGTTTTGAGCATACAAATTTTCCGACTATTAAGAAATTAATTGCTTATAACAGCTTATCAGCTTTAAACTATAAGGGTGGTAAGCATTGTAAGCCAGATCGGCCTTATAAAAACAAAATAAGTATTAATCAAATAAATATTAATTTCCTAAATAAGATAATTGATTGAATTGATTCGCGCGCGGTTTGACATGGCTCCGATTTTGTCGCATTCCGATATGGAAAAAATTGTTATGGATCTTCAAAACTCCATGGAATTGATGAAGAATGAAATGTCCATATTGAAGAATGATTCAATTGTGAATGCAAAAAAATTTGAGCAAGTGGTGAAAAATAATGAAACTTTAAGTGCGCGTATAGTTGATCTAGTTGAACAGAATGAGACATTACTTGTGAAGCTAGACAAATTACAGACTGATGTTCAACCATGGATCGAATTGGCCGATTTAACGGTGGAAGGTGATATGCTAGTTAAAGATAAATCATCTGGTGAGGAAATACTAAATATATTAGCAAACGAAGTTTCAGCACGTATTAGCAAACAGGATCAATTAGTCTTATTTAATCTAGATGAAGATGCCGATGTAAAAGACGTCGAGGAATTAAATACGTTAATAAAAGAAGAAACACATGCAGCTATTACTAAATGCTACAGGGTGGGGAAACGAGCTGATCGTCCAAGGCCTGTAATTGTCAAATTATCAAAAAGGCCAACAAATATGCAATTAGAATCGATCAATAAAAAGAAAGAGGAGAATTTGAGCTTTCACAGCATATTTATTGGACGGGACAAAACGTTCCTCCAACGGAAATTGGCAAAAGTAAAAAAGTTAAAGAACAATCTGGAACGGAAACCGCCAATGTCTGATGAAGCTGTTAAACGGACTCAATCGAGTGTGACTGCATCACCAAAAAACGATGTATCGTTATTAACTGTTGTGGACAGAAAGGGGAAAGGAAGTATGGCCTCGAGGCCCGTGAAAAGAATAGTAAAGAAGCCATCAAGGTTGAATCAGTAAAAGTGGACACTTGTTTAGATAAGTCGCTATCTACATTTACTCTATTTTATGCTAACTCTCGAAGTGTTAAAAATAAGAACTTTTTACTGTGTAATTTTATAATAAGTAATGATTTCGACTTTATAATATTATCCGAAACTTGGCTTAACAAGGACATTAAAAACCATGAATTTGATATTCCTCATTATTCTTTATTCAGAAAGGACAGATCGCTGGATAAAAGAGGTGGAGGAGTACTCATTTATTGTAAATCTGTATTTAAGGCGAAAATTTTACATACTAGTGATGATAATGCTATCATTGATTTCTTATCTATACAAATTGATAATCTGATCTTAACAGCGGTTTACAGACCGCCGTATGCTACTTTATTTGATGATCAAACATTTACCAATTCTTTTCAATATATCTTTGATTGCCATGGCTATAATGTAGTGGTAGGTGACTTTAATAAGTTACAGGACTGTGAATTATCCAATTTTTTTTCTAACCATGATCTAAAGCAGATTATAAATGAATCAACTAGAGGTTCGCAATGCTTAGATCATGTATATTTAGAAATTGAAATGGTGAAATCGCACAGTTATGAAGTTGTCAATTATTTCAAAGAATTGGACCATAAACAAATTATTCTACAATGGAAATTCTTGAGTGGCATAACACAGAAACTAAGTTATGAAAATGCACACATGCACTGTTCCAGAATAAACTGGAATTTCTTTAGAGATTTAAGCATATTGATAGATTATGAGAGTTTTTGTTTCTTGAATACTGATGAATTTGTTTCTTCTGTTTCATCGTTATTATCTGTTTTATTTCAGGCATCTACGTTTACGGACATTATACCGAAACGGATTAATAGGAAATTGTGTAAACTAAGAATTAAACGAGACAATATAATAAAGTGTAGTCTTATTAATAGTATTAAACAAATGAGGTTAGATTCCATTGATAACGAAATTAATTCATCACTGCTAATAATTCGTCAAAGATCAGAACGAATTATTTTGGCCAAAATGAAGAGTAATCCTCGATTAGGATTTAAACTCCTCACAGATTACAGTAAATACAAGGAAAAGTTAAAGCTTATACTACCTGTGGATAAAACTGAGTCTGGATTTCTCTGTGAATTGGAGGAAGTATTTGTCAATTTGATATGCAACCCACAGAATGAGAAATCTTTTATAGAACTATCAGATCCTTTAGGAGGCCAGGA